>PVHT020000237.1:132749-256098 GCA_004024745.2 Catagonus wagneri | reverse complement strand
GGACATTTGGGTTGTTTCCATGTCTTGGCTATTGTGAATAGTGCTGCAGTGAACATGCGTGTGCAAGTGTCTTTCTCCAGGAAATTTTTGTCTGGATATATGCCCAAGAGTGGGATTGCTGGGTCATATGGTAATTCTATGTAGAGTTTTCTAAGGTACCTCCACACTGTCTTCCATAGTGGCTGCACCAGCCTACTTTTGAAAATAAGGTCAAATACATGCAATTCCTCTAAAAACTCTCTGATCCTCTTCATTTATTTCACAAACAGAGCCAAAGTCTTCTAGTGGTCTGTGATGAATCCATACAAGATCTTGGATCCCCACATACCTGACCTCTGGTTGTTTTTCCCCTTGCTTATTGTACTACAGCCACTCTGAATTTCAGGCATATTTCCTTCTTGTGGTCTCTGTACCGACTTTTCCTTGCTCTGTCTGTTCTTTTTGCAGATATATCCATGGCTTACTCAGGTTCCTTCTTGAAATGCTACCTTTTCAATGAAACCTATTTCAGCTGGCCCATTTACATGGCACCCTGACTCTGGTACCTTCTACTTTGCCACAGCATTATCACTTTTTATTATACTTAATTTATGATTTTGATTTTTATTTAGATTTCATACTGAAACAAGAAACAAATGTGGAGATTTTTGCCTGTTTGGGTAAAGTATCCCAAACACCTAGTCTAGAATTTGAAACAAGGGCTTCCTAACTATCAAATCACTGAGTGAATGAAAGTAAAAAAAGGAACTTTGGCAAAAACCTTCACTGGCCATCCATCCAACTCTTCTAATACAGTTAAAACCTTTTTACCAAGAGAAAATAATAGGTAATCTTATTGGTATATTGGATTAATTAGAACAGCCTGTTAGCTTTCTTGGTAAGAGAGCTTAAATGTGCTTTTGCTTTTTTTTTTTTTTTTAAACTCTTGTCCCCTTTAAAAGACTCATCAGGGAGTTCCCTTCGTGGCTCAGTGGTTAACGAATCCGACTAAGAACCATGAGGTTGCGGGTTCGATCCCTGGCCTTGCTCAGTGGGTTAAGGATCAGCGTTGCCGTGAGCTGTGGTGTAGGTTACAGACACGGCTCAGATCCTGCATTGCTGTGGCTGTGGCGAAGGCTGGCGGCTACAGCTCCTGTTAGAACCCTAGCCTGGGAACCTCCATATGCCACAGGTGCGGCTCTAGATAAAGGCAAAAAGACAAGAAAAAAAAAAAGACTCATCATAGTTAAGTTCTGCCTACTCCTGTTATGCTTGAAGTAGTAGAGGTGTTTACCAAATTGCCACATTTTAAATGTATTTGGAAACTTTTTTATTCAAAGGAAATTTGTAGCAAATCTTTCTTTGAAATAGACTTTTTACATAAATGATCATCTTCAGTTTTTTACACATTTAAATTTTCATAGTGTTATGTTTTTAAAAATGTTTATATGCAGAGGTTGCATTTCTTTATGGCTTTGATTTAAATGGTTTGTCATCTTTGTTGTCTTTGATTTGTACACCTGATAGATTGGTGGATTTTATTGAACTCTCCGCAAATCAATAATTATATTGCTGTAACTATACAGATGAGTACTACATGCAGATTAGCAAATTATTACTTTTTAATAGTGTTACATCATAAGAAAGTAGAAAAACCTTTGCCTTGTCAGTGTAGTGTTTAGAGAATTGTATTACTATATTTGCGACTTGTAGACTTGTAAAGATTGGCACAGTTTTGTTCACTGACTCTTAAAATAGGTGCTTGAATGTTTATTGATGAACAAGTAGGTACCTCCCTTTCCCCCGCTCCCTTCCTTCACCCTTTCTTGTTTTCCTTCATTTGACAAACATTTGTTAAGTGTTTGCTATCTGCCAAGAATTATTCTAGGATTTTTGGATATGCTAACAAGTGAAACAGTCTTTGTCCTCATAGAGGTTACTTTCCATTGGAAAAAACCTTCTATTTATCTCTTTCTACCCTTATCCTTCCTCTGCAGAAAATACCTAGAGGGCATGATACATTACGTGAGATGACTTGTCTGCTGATTTTATTTATTTATTTATTTATTTATTTTATTTATTTATAAGGCCACACTCACGGCATATGGAAGTTCCCAGACTAGGGGTCCAGTTGGAGCTGCAGTTGCTGGCCTGTACCACAGCCACAGCAACACCAGATCCAAGCCACATCTGTGACCTACACCATAGCTCACAGCAACACCAGATTCTTCACGCACTGAACAAGACCGGGGAACAAACCCGCCTCCTCATAGATACTAGTTGGGTTCATTACCGCTGAGCCACTTTGAAACTCCAAAGAAAATCCGGTTTTTAAATTTTTTTGTGTGTGTCTGTATGCTGATTTTTTTTTTTTTTTACATCTTAAGAATATAAAGTACAAATAAGTTACTAAATAAAGAACAAGTTGAGGTAGAAAGCAGTCCCACGTCATTGATTTTTTTTTTTTTTTTTTGTATAACTACAGCTTAACCTTTTGAGAGAGACTTTAAATTTTTAGGTACATATTTTCCATGAGAAAATACCTAAATGAAGTGTTTATTTTGATGAGAAAATAAATAAGCTTTCCTGCCTTTCTAACTTCAGTATCAGCAGTCTTGAGTTCCACTGTATATGTACATTCGTGGTATATGTATATTGGTACTTTGGTATTTAATTTAAAAAGGGGAGGAGACATTGGTGCTAATATTTAGTCAGTCGATTTACCTTGCCTTTCATACACTGTTCATAGCTACTGTTCAGTCTGTTTTTGCTTATGTGTAGTTTATACAAGTAACATGGTTTGTGAAATACATGCCTAATACCATTTTTGAAGAGGTTTGTCAGTCAAAACTGGTATATAACAAATAATTCATTCTTTCTTTTGTTCATTATTCATTCATCAAATATACTAGTGCTTACTGTTTATATCAGCAGCCATATTGTAGCTGCTAGGTGTACCATTTTAAATGTGATGCACCAGGAAACTTCTCTCCTGAAGCATCCATCCTATTGAGAATAGACTGATTGTTAAAGAAGCAAGAATTAATAGTTATAAAACATTAAGTAATGTGGTATTTACAGCAGTGTGGTGTTTACAGATTTTTAAAAAATGTTAGTTTATAATTCTATGTATATTTTGACTTGAACATATGGTTTTTATGGAAACAAGATGTTATTCTAGTTACCATTCATTAGTGCGTGTGTGTATATATGTCATATCTATAAATACCTTTTCTGTTATGTATAATTATAGTGTATATATAATTTGGGGCTTATAATGTATTCACGAGTATAATTTCTATGTAACTATTTAATGAAATTGCATCATACACACATTTAACTTATCACAAATTCGTGTATCAGATTGGCAAAAATGGAAGGAATAATTAAAATACAGCAATAAATACAGAAATTTTTCCCCAAAGGTGCTGTTTATCATATACGGCATTTAAGTGTGTATAATGTATATTTCCATTTTAAATTTTTTGTTATGATAGAATATATGTAACATAAAGCTTGCCGTTTTAAGTATTTTTAGGTGAACAATTCAATGGCATTAAGTATATTCACAATGTTGTGTAACCATCACCACTTTATATATATATTTTTTGTCTTTTTGCCTTATCTAGGGCCGCACATGCGGCATATGGAGTTTCCCAGGCTAGGGGTCTAACAGGAGCTGTAGCTGCAGGCCTTTGCCACAGCCACAGCAACGCGGGATCCGAGCCGCGTCTGCAACCTTCACCACAGCTCATGGCAACGCCGTATCCTTAACCCACAGAGCAAGACCAGGGATCGAACCTGCACCTCATGGTTCCTAGTCGGATTCGTTAACCACTGAGCCACGACGGGAACTCTATCCACTTTATATTTCTAAAAACTTTTTATCATCCCAAATAGGAAGTCTGTGCATATTAAAAACTTCCCATTCTCCTTATCGCCCCCCAACCCTTGGTAACCTCTGTTCTGCTTTCTGTGTCAGTGAATTGCCTATTCTGGATAATCTCACGTCAGTGGAATCACAAGATCTTTGTCTTTTGTTACTTAGTGTAATTTTTCAGGCTTCATCCACATTGTAACATGTATCAGAACTTCATTTTTGGGAGTTCCCGTTGTGGCTCAGTAGGTTAAGAACCTGACTAGTATCCATGAGGATGTGGGTTCAATCCTTGGTCTCACTCAGTGGGTTAAGGATCCAGCGTTGCCACAGGTTGTGGTTTGGGTCACAGATGCAGCTCGAATCCCACATTGCCTTGACTGTGGTGTAGGTAGGCAACTGCAGCTTTGATTCGACCACTAGCCTGGAAACTTCCATATGCTGCAAGTGCAGCCCTAAAAAGGAAAAAAAAAACCAAAACTAGAACCTTCTTTTTATGGCTGAAAACATTTCATTGTATGTATAGACTACATTTTGATTATCCATTCATCTGTTGATGGACGTTTGCATGGTATTGTGAAAAATGCTACTGTGAATGTTGGTGTACAAGTAGTATCTGTTCAAGCCCTTCCTTTCAGTTCTTCTGGTTTATCCCCAGAAGTGGAATTGCCAGATCATATGCTAATTTCATGTTAAACTTGAAGGAACCACCAAACTATTTTCCATAGCAGCTACAGTACTTTACGTTTTATAGTGTATATTATACAGGTCTTTTGAACAGAGTTCAAGAGTTCAGAACCATATATACAGCTTTCTATGAGTGATAAGGAACTTTTTAGCATGATTTTGTATGATTTTTATTTTGTCCATTTACTACATGTGAGATTCTTGGTGATGCAAGAGCATTATTATGTATGTCAAAATTTATACTGCGTTGTGGTATTAGTTGCAGGTGATATGAGAATAAGAACTCAGATAATGAAGTAGAGATTTCCTGTCGAATTTCAGTTTTTAAAAAAGTAATGTCATTTTTACTTTGAGGACATTTGCGCTCTGTACCAAGAATATTCAGCTGAGCCTTCAGTAATCCTAATTTCTGTCTTAGTATATTGGAAAGGATATGGACTTTGTAGTTGGTAATCTTAGTTTTGAATTGTCTTTAACAATTAAAGCTGAATTCTCATTTAGTCTGTTTCATTTTTATAAATATGAATAATTTGTTTTCACCAAGTCATTGTGAGGATTTGCTAACCCCATGAAAATAAACATTTTTCTCAAAATTAATTGCTTAATCAAAACTGATTCAGTTCTGGGAGTTCTCTTCGTGGCTCAGTGGTTAACGAATCTGACTAAGAACCAGGAGGTTGCGGGTTCGATCCCTGACCTTGCTCAGTGGGTTAAGGATCCGGCGTTCCCGTGAGCTGTGGTGAAGGTTGCAGACGCGGCTCGGATCCCGTGTTGCTGTGGCTGTGGTGAAGGCCTGCAGCTACAAGTCCGATTAGACCCCTAGCCTAGGAACCTCCATATGCCGCGGGTGCGGCTCTACATAAAGGCAAAAAGACAAAAAAAAAAAAAAAAAACCAAAAAACTGATCAGTTCTGTCCTAAGAACCTCCATACCTCATCCAGAAAGCCATTGACTTGACTTCTCTTTTTCATTTAAAGACATCTTTTATTTGTCTTGCACATTTATAAATCTTGTTACATTCTCTTTTACTTTTATTTACTAGTTGACTGGATGATGAAGTAAAGTTATTCTTCCCTAAAATGAGAATTTGGGCTATGGTATTTGGAGAGGAGAGAGTTTTATTTCATAGCTTATTTTAAAAGCTTAGTTCATTGGCTTTACATAAAGGAAATGAAATGTCTCTATTCTTGAAATTTTGTGTCTCTTAGCACTTTTCAGATGAGTAAATCGAGTCCTAGTGATTTTGAGTATCCCATTTAAGATTGTATAGCTTCTGGAGTTCCCATCGTGGCTTAGCATTAATGAACCCAACTAGTATCCATGAGGACATGGGTTCGATACCTGGCTTTGCTGAGTGGGTTAAGGGTCTGCTGTTGCCATGAGCTGTGGTGTAGGTTGCAGACACGGCTCAGATCTGGCATTTGCTGTGGCTGTAGTGTAGGCTGGCAGCTGCAGCTCGGACTGAGCCCCTAGTCTGAGAACTTCCATATGCCGTGGGTGAGGCCCTAAAAATAAATAAATAAATAAAAACATTGTATAACTTCTTGATAGAAAAGATGAGGCAGGAGTTAGCTCTGTTACTTGTATTCCAGTGTTCTACATCAGACTTCCCTCTTATATTTTACCAGTTATGTGATTACATTTGGCAGCTGGCTTTCATGGCATCTCTCCATGGTGCTACAAGTGTACAAAGGTATTTGATTTTCTGTTAACCATCTTGAGGGACTTCTTGCTGTTTTGTCTCTTTTCCTTCTAAACTGAAAGATACTCTTGCATTTTTTTTTTTTGTCTTTTTAGGGCCGCACCCATGGCATATGGAGATTCCCAGGTTAGGGGTCGAATCGGAGCTGTAGCCGCCAGACTACACCACAGCCACAGCAACGTGTGATCCGAGCCACGTCTGCAACCTACACCACAGCTCACAGCAGTGCCAGATCCTTAACCCACTGAGCGAGGCCAGGGATCGAACCTGTAATCTCATGGTTCCTAGTTGGATTCGCTTCCGCTGTACCACGACAGGAACTCCTAAAACTTTTTTTTTTTTTCCATTATACCCAGCTGCACAGCATGGTGACCTGGTTACACATACATATATGGATTCATCACAAGTGATTAGACATAGTTCCCAGTGCTATACAGTAGGATCTCCTTGCTTTTCCATTCCAGAGGCAATAATCTACAACTGTTAACCCCAGGCCCCCCTACCATCCACTCCCTCCCCCACCCTCTTGGCACCCACGAGTCTGTTCTTCAAGTCCTTGATTTTCTTTTCTGTAGAAAGGTTCATTTGTGCAGTATATTAGATTCCAGATATTAGTGATATCATATGGTATTTGTCTTTCTCCTTCTGACTTACTTCACTCAGTATGAGTGTCTCTAATTCCATCCATGTTGCTGCAAATGACATTATTTTATTCTTTTTTATGGTTGAGTAGTATTCTGTTGTGTATATATACCACATCTTCCTAATCCAATCATCTGTAGATGGACATTTGGGTTGTTTCCATGTCTTGGCTATTGTGAATAGTGCTGCAATGAACATGTGTGTGCAGGTGTCTTTTTCAAGATTTTTGTCCGGATATATGCCCAAGAGTGGGATTGCTGTGTCATATGGTAGTTCTATGTCTAGTTTTCTAAGGTACCTCCATACTGTTTTCCATAGTGGTTTGTATCAGCTTACAGTCCCACCAACAGTGTAAGAGGGTTGCCTTTTCTCCACACCCCCTCCAGCATTTGTTGTTTGTGGACTTGTTAATGATGGCCATTCTGACTGGTGTGAGGTGGTATCTCATGGTAGTTTTGATTTGCTTTTCTCTAATCATCAACAGAATCAATCAAAAAGCAAAGCCTCAATATGTCATCTTTTATTTATAGTAATTTACTTTCTAGAAAGCTTTTCAGTTCATAAACTTCAGTGTTTTGTTTCCTTCCCAGCATCTCATAAATTACTTCACTAAAATTCTTTTTTTTTTTTTTTGCCTTTTTGTCATTTTTATGGCCGCACCCGCGGCATGTGGAGGTTTCCAGGCTAGGGGTCTAATCGGAGCTGTAGCCACTGGCCTGCGCCGCAGCCACAGCAACGCAGGATCCAAGCCGCGTCTGCAACCTACACCACAGCTCACGGCAACGCCGGATCGTTAACCCACTGAGCAAGGGCAGGGATCGAACCCGCAACCTCGTGGTTCTTAGTCGGATTCGTTAACCACTGCGCCACGACGGGAACTCCCTTCACTAAAATTCTAATAAGCTGTAGTTATGGAAATAAACTTTTTTTTTTTTGTCTTATCTAGGGCTGCACCTGCGGCATATGGAGGTTCCCAGCTAGGGGTCTAACAGGAGCTGTAGCTGCCAGCCTTCGCCACAGCAACTAGGGATCCGAGTCATGTCTGCGACCTACATCACAGCTCACGGCAACGCCAGATCCTTAACCCACTGAGCAAGGCCAGGGATCGAACCTGCGACCTCATGGTTCCTAGTCAGATTTGTTAACCACTGAGCCACAATGGGAACTCCTGGAAATAATCTTATAATCAGAAATCTATTAGAAGTGTAAACAGCACCCCTTGATTCGTTTCCTGCTAGTACCTATGTTTGAGTCAGTGTTTTCTACAGATATAATTTTGGGATATTCATGTTTTGGGAGATCCATTAGAAATCAGCTCTGGCATTCCCTTCGTGGCGCAGCGGAAACAAATCCGACTAGGAACCATGAGGTTGCGGGTTTGATCCCTGGCCTCGCTCAGTGGGTTAAGGATCTGGCGTTGCTGTGAGCTGTGATGTATGTCACAGATGCGGCTTGGATCTGGCATTGCTGTGGCTCTGGTGTAGCCCGGCAGCAATGGCTCCGATTAGACCCTAGACTGGGAAACTCCATATGCCACAGGGGCAACCCTAAAAAGACAAAAAGCCAAAAAAAAAAAAAAAAAAAAAAAAAGAAAGGAATTCCTGAATTGTTTATAAATAACATATACCGTTTTTTCTTTTTAAAAACCTTTATTTTGAAGTAACTATAGATTCATAGGAAGATACTTAATTTTATTTTTCTTCTAACAACAAAAGTCAGATTTAATTTTCCTAAAGGAGTTGAAAAAAATTTTCTTTTAAGTATGGCCATTTGAATTGCAAAAATGTTTATTGTAGCAATACAGATTTTCAAAATAAAATTAGTACTTCTGTTTTGTCTTTTGTAATAACATTTTTAACCTTATATGTGCTTTATTTTCTTAGAGAAACAAGTCAAATATGTACACATACAGGGTTTATATATTTATGTGGAAATGTGTATTTACTTTAATCTCCTATTTACTTATAAAAATTTTAAAATCCCGTATAACATACATCTTCTGATTCAACACACACCTAATGACTGTATAATTATTTACTTAATCATTTTCCAGCTGATGGACAGTTAGTGGTGTTTGTGGTTTTCTACACTTACGAACAGTGCTGCAAAACACATAGCAAAGTACTTAGTACATGTTTGAGTATGTATGTAGGGTAGATTCTTAGGTGGTTTAATGGAGTGGTTAGGAGAACAGATTCTGGGGCTAAGACTTCCTGGAATGAATCCAGGCTGCACCACTGAATAAATAGCTGTGCAATTTAAGGTAAGGTACTCTTTGTGCTCCCATTTCCTCTTTGTAAAGAGGAACTTACATCAGTGATAATCTCTACTTTGTGGGAAGACTAACTTCTTTGACAGGATGGTGGGAGAAAATGCTGTCTCACTGTTTGCTAATAACTAAAGAGGTTGATCATCTTTTCATATGTTATAAGTATTTTGTAAACTACTCATCATATTCTGTTCTCATTTCTTTTTCTTTTGACTTATTTGCCTTTTAAAAATTGCTTTGTAAGATTTCTTTATCTGTTTTGGACAGTAACTCTTATACACAGTGACTATATCCTTTACTGTGTTGCTTGCATACATAATACATACATACGTACGTTTGTTTGTTTGTTTGTTTGTTTATTTATTTATTAGCTGTGACCTCTGCATATGGAAGTTCCTGGGCCAAGGATCAAACCCACACTAGTGTAGTAACCAGAGCCATAGCAGTGTTAAAGCTGGATCCTTAACCCATTGAGCCACTAGGGAACTCTGTATGGGATTTATTTTGATCACTGTGTGAGATAGCTGTATACTGTTTTTTTTTCTTACAGGTAGCACAGTATCCTGTTACTGCTTACACATTGGATCCATCCTTGGCTTAGTGATTTCTTAGGTCCCTTTTACCAAATATTAAATCTTATAATTCATGGTTTTGTTTTTTTTTCGTATTTTATCTGTTTTTCTACCATTATCAAATTTTTGAGGTATTGTAGCTTTGTAGTACAGTTCAGCATCTGATAGTGCATGTACCCATATTTTTCCTCTGAAAGTTTCAAAGCGTTTCTCATGCATTTACTCTTTCATGTAAACTTCAGAATTAGTTGATCAAATTACATTTTAAAAAACGCTCTCATTTGGTTAGGAATGGAATGGAGTTATATTTTGGTGGCTCTTTTTTTTTTGTCTTTGTGCCTTTTTTTCTAGGGCCGCACCCCTGGCATATGGAGGTTCCCAGGCTAGGGGTCTAATTGGAGCTGTAGCCACCAGCCTATGCCACAGCCACAGCAACGCCAGCTCTGAGCAGCATCTGCGACCTACACCACAGCTCACGGCAACACCAGATCCTTAACCCACTGAACGAGGCCAGGGATTGAACTCGCAACCTCATGGTTCCTAGTCAGATTCGTTAACCACTGAGCCACGACGGGAACTCCGGTGGTTCTCATTTTTTTTAATCTAAAATAATGATTTCAACCTAATGTTTTAATTTATCAGTGACTTAAAAAACTTCAGTTCTTGGAGTTCTCATCATGGTGCAGTGGTTAACGAATCTGACTAGGAACCATGAGGTTGCAGGTTTGACCCCTGGCCTCGCTCAGTGGGTTAACAATCTGGCATTGCCGTTGACCTGTGGTGTAGGTCGCAGACATGGCTGGATCTGGCGTTGCTGTGGCTCTGGCATAGGCCGGCAGTTGTAACTCCGATTCGACCCCTAGCCTGGGAACCTCCGTATGCTGTGGGTGCGGCCCCAAAAAGCAAAAAAAAAAAATTTTCATTTCTCCATAATCTAACTAAATTTTTTAATTTTAAAAAAGACTTTGGAATGTGGAAGTCTACTTATTCTCTTCCCCTTTCCTATTTTTTGTAGCATTATTATAATAAAAGTGATTATTTTTATTTTGTTTAATATGTGCTTATTTTCATATAAGTTTTCATTGGCATATTAATACATACTTAATTGTAAATAATTAGCTTCTATGGTAAATTTTTTTAGCTCTTGCTCATGTTTTCCTTGGTACTGGTTTGATATTAACATGTAATTGTAGATGACTGAATCCTCTCTTTTTTGTTTATTTTGTAAATTATGACATATTTTAGATTACTGTAATACACTTTAGTTATGTGGCAGTGTTATTAGCTTTTGGGTAAAAGATAAGGCAGTTTGGAGTATGTTTTAAGATGAAGATGCTTGTGTGTATTATTTATTCCCTAAAATGTACAATAATTAGTACTAGGTTAGTACTAAATGTTTTATCCAAAAAGAAAGAAAAGGAAATTCAGTTGTCTTTCTGTTGAATCAGAAACAACTGGAGTTCCCATCATGGCTCTGACTAGTATCCATGAGGATGCAGGTTCGATCCCTGGCCTCGCTCAGTGGGTTAATGATCTGGTGTTGCCGTGAGCTGGGGTGTAGGTTGCAAATACAGCTCGGATCCCACATTGCTGTGGCTGTGGTATAGGCCGGTGGCTATAGCTCTGATTCGACCCCTAGCCTGGGAGCCTCCATGTGCAGTGGGTGTGGCCCTAAAAAGACAAAAAATAAATGAAGTAATAAAAACATTTTAACAATTGGAGTTGGCCATTGTGGCACAGTGGGTTAAGAATCTGACTTAAGTGGCTCAGGTTACTATGAAGTCATGGGTTCTATTGCTGGTCTCGTGTAGTAGGTTAAAGAATCTGGTGTTGCCACAGCTGTGGTATAGGTTGCAGCTGTGGATCAGATTCAGTCCCTGGTCCAGGAATTTCCATATGCGGCGGGTGCAGCCGTTTAAAAAATTTTAAAACCTCAGGCTTTTTATGTTGACATGCAAAATAATTCAAAATTCCATTTTGGAACGATAGCAAAAAGTGGTCTGATTTTCATAATTTTTGATAACATAGTTCTTGATTGTTAAAAATACCTTTTTTTCTCAGTAGTAAATAGTATATTTTGTTTTTTTTTATACAGGTTTTTGAAGTTCTACGTTTTAGTTCTCAGTGCTGAACTTACTTCTCCCTTAAATTATTATAAACTTTTGCTGCTGTTTAATAAACGTGAAGATGTCTCGCAGTCCTGATGTGAAGGAAGACCCTGTGGAATGTCCTCTTTGCATGGAGCCTTTGGAGATAGATGATATCAACTTTTTCCCTTGCACCTGTGGCTACCAGATTTGCCGATTTTGTTGGCATCGAATTCGCACTGATGAAAATGGACTTTGTCCTGCATGTAGAAAGGTAAATACTCTAGAATAACTTTGTGTTTAGTTTTTCTCCCTCATGTGTATGAGTTAGTAGATTTAAAAGAATCTATAAACCTCAGGTGAGATAATGTGTAGCATCATATTTTTAAGATACAGTGAAATAAAAGAAACTGCCCTGGGAATGAGTCGTCTTGACTTTATTATTAACTAAGTATAGGACCTTGGTAAAGTCACATATCCTCTCTGTTTGGCCTTTGGTTTTCTGGTCTGAGAGTAACATGATCATCAGCGCTGGCTGTTTTAGGAGGATTAGGAATAGAGAGAGGCAGTAGATTTAGATTGGATGGTGTGAAATTGGAAAAACACATTCAGTATTACATGGTGAGGGGGGTCAAAATTTGCTTTAATTATCTTGTACAAAATAGAGAATTTTTGATGTTTACTAAAAGAGTTCATGGGTTAAAATTTCAGAGAAGTCCTGGTTCAGAGGGTAATAGTTGCTCATGTGTTGAGTCCTTATGACAGTTTTAGGCTGATTGTGCTGTCCCTGTTGTATACTTAAAGAAGCTAGGCCTTTTAAGTAACTTATCCAACACATAAACTAGTGGGTAGTAGGTTTAGGATTCAAATGCACATCCTTTGAATCCCTTCTTAACCCTAAAAAAAAATCTGTTATTTTCTGAGGTTTTTGTTTGTTTGTTTTGGGGAGGGGGCGCTGCATCCATGGCATGCAGAAGTTCCTGGGCCATGGATTGAACCTGAACTGTTAAAGTGACAACGCCAGATCTTTAACCTATGAGCCACAAGAGAACTCCCATGGATTCTGTATTTTAACCAGATGCAGCAGTTACAGTGTAGTAAATGATTTATTAGGATAAGTAGGATTGCTGCATCTCTGTTTTGAAGGACTTTGTGATCTTAGGGCTTAATACAAACCTCTTTTTTTTGCCTTCTCTAGAGTCTGTATGATTTAAACTTTCTTTTGTGCTTAGGCATTTCAAAGAGCTCTTGTGTCATTACCACCAAATTTTGGGAAAGTGGGAGTTCTCTTCATGGCTCAGTGGTTAACGAATCCGACAAAGAACGATGAAGTTGCGGGTTCGATCCCTGGCCTTGCTCAGTGGGTTAAGGATCCGGTGTTGCCGTGAGCTGTGGTGTAGGTTGCAGACGCAGCTCGGATCCCGCGTTGCTGTGGCTGTGGTGAAGGCCGGCGGCTACAGCTCCTGTTAGACCCCTAGCTTGGGAACCTCCATATGCCACGAGTGCAGCTCTAGATAAAAAGGCAAAAAGCCAAAAAAAAATTTTTTTTGAGAAAGTGGAAATAATGTTTTAAATACCAAGATTATTAAGAAAATATTTCAGAAGACAATGCCGTGTCCATTTTTTTTTAATCTAGTGGGCATGTAACAAATATTACACGAATGTGAAAAGATTAAATCTACTTAATTGTTAGTATAGTTTATTTATATATGTAAATCAGTTATGTAACATACAGTAGGTATTTATAATGTATGTATTATATCTTTTTCATATGACTCATATATTTAATATGAATGGAGTTCCCTGGTGGCACAGCAGGTTAAGGATCTGGCATTGCCATTGCTGTGGCTTGAGTCACTTCTGTGGCTTGAGTTGCTGTGTTTTGATCCGTGGCCTGGGAACTTCCTCATGCTGAGGGTGTGGCAAAAACAAAAAACAAGAATATGAATGGAAAGATAACTGAAAAGTGTAACATTAACTTTGGCCAAAATATATAATACATTTGTGTTAATGAGTTTTAAATATTCAGTCATATTTTAAAAATTGGTTCCCTGTCATTTCCATTAGAAGATAATTGTATTGGCCTGTTTTGTTGTTAGTGGTGACTTTCAGAATAGCCTAAGACTATTTGGGGAAATGGTAAATTCATTTCAGTTTTAAGGAATTACCTCAAATCCTTGGAAAGTGGAGAAAAAAATAGAAAAAAATTTTAGATAAAAACAAAACAGTGACTTCAACAAAGCTGGTTATCAGTAAAAGGGTGCCTTTCTGGGAGGACCACTGTGAGGAATCTGGAGGGCAATAGAAAAAAGTGTTGGCTCAGAATGTACACAGGTAATAATAGTGATGCTTCAAGATCGTAGACAAACTGTCATTATCATTGATTTAGTATTGAGGCATTGGAGCAACAGTCCAGCTTTTATACCAGGTAGCAAAGACAGATACCTCCTACCTGTAACACTGATAATAAGTTTGGGTCAGAGCCTTAAAGGGGATTGAAATATCCTGAAGAAACTACGACTTCCAGTGCTCAGAAGATGTACTGTTAATGTACCTGTACAACAGTTTGTTCTCTCTACAATCACAAAAGAACGTCCTGCTGTACACAGCATTTATAGACTGGTTGACAAGAGTTCTTACATGTAGAGATGTGTACCAACTAAAAATCAGTGGATGTTTCAGGAAAACCACCAGTATGAAAGAGAATCACAAAAATAGGTATATAGAAGAACCTAACATATGTAGCAAACAAAGAAACTTTGTAAAGTGTCATTGGTACTTCTCAAAGAGGTAAGAAAGACATATGTAGAAGGAGACTTAAAAAAAAAATCCTATAGGTGGGTTGAAGTCTTACAGATGGATTGGAGAAAAGAAAGAACACAGTTCAAGAGCAAATTAATAACTTGCAAGAGTGTGCTGAGTATTTTTGAAGGATATAGTACAAAAAGGTAAAAAATAGCATGAAAGAAAAGTTAAGCAGCATAAAGGATCTACTGGTTCTAATCTCTGCGGAGAGAACTTTCAGAAATAGCTAAGAATGGATGGGAAGAAATGATGAAAGAACTAATAGAAGAAAATTCTTTATGATGAAAATCAGTTATCCTCAGATTAAAAGGGATCTGTGAGTATGAAGCAAGTTGACTGAAATAGTTATCAACATCTGTTTATATAATTGTGAAATTTTAGAGTATCTAGAATAAAGAAAAAGTTCTGAAAGTTCACAAAAAAAATACATAGATCACAAAGGAACAAGAATAAATCTGATGCCGTTGTTTTTGTTTTATGACATAGAAAAAACAGGTGAGAAATTTTTTACCACGTTTTTGAGTGAATATAAGTTTGAATGAAGAATTCTCAGTTTGAGGAGTTCCCTTTGTGGTGCAGTGGTTAACGAATCTGACTAGGAACCATGAGGTTGCAGGTTCCATCCCTGGCCTTGCTCAGTGGGTTAAGAATCTAGCGTTGCCATGAGCTGTGGTGTAGGCTGCAGACATGGCTTGGATCCCACATGCCTGTGGTGTAGGCTGGAGACTACAGCTCTGATGTGACCCCTAGCCTGGGAACCTCCATATGCTGAGGGTGCGGCCCTAGAAAAGACAAAAAAAAAAAAAAGGAATTCTCAGTTTCATTCAGATTTGAAAGCTAACCTCCATACATACAAAGGTTCATAAAATTTAATATCCACTGTACAAGTAGCAGAGTTGAAGGTGAGTACAAGGTTTCGAACTGAGCTATAGAAGTAAGGAATGGTTGTTAACTGAGATGGGGAAGACTCCAATAGGAATAGGGTGTTGGTTTTGTTTTTTTGTCTTTTTGTCTTTTAGGGCTGCACTGGCAGCATATGGAGGTAGCTAGGCTAGGAGTCGAATCGGAGCTGTAGCTGCCGGCCTACACCACAGCCACAGCAACTTGGGATCTGAGCCGCATGTGCAATCTACACCATAGCTCACAGCAATGCCAGATCCTTAACCCACTGAGCGAGGTCAGAGACTGAACCTGCATCCTCCTGGATGCTAGTCGGGTTCGTTAACCACTGAGCCACGACGGGAACTCCTGGTTTTGTTTTTGTTTTAATTAAAGTATAGCTGATTTACAGTGTTGTGCAAATTTCTGCTGTACAGAAAGTGACCCAGTCATACATATACATATATATATATATATATATGTATATCCTTTTTTTCCTATCTTCCACCATGTTCTATCACAGGAGATTGGATCTTGTTCCCTGTGCTGTACAGTAGCACCTCATTGCTTATCCATTCTGAATGTAAGGAATAGGATTTTTTTGAGAAGATCAGGAATTCAGTTTCAGACACGTTAAGTTTGAGATTCCTATTATAAAATAATGACACTGGATGCAATCACAGGAGAGGGTCAGTGAAAAATATGAGAGGTTGTCACAAGGATGAATACCAAGGCTCTCCAGCATTTTTAGAAAAAAAAAGTCCAGATTAAAGAAGTATGAGACAACCTCCTTTGGGTCTCCAACTTTGAATCTTTGGTTATCTGAATCCACTTCCTGGTAGGTGTCATTGAATTATTTGTAGGATTCTCCAAGGCCCAAGATGGATTTCCCCTACTCTATAGTGGTTTTGATTTGGCTTCTGCTAGATCCTGTAAACATTGCCATTAGGAATGCTTCAAGCATACAGGTCTTTGATTTGGCCAAGTGTAAAAAAGTCGTTTGTTCTCCAGGATGCACATCTTTCTTCTACACATTTTTCCTTTTTCCTTCTCTTGTTCTGACTTCTCTGTAGTTTATACTCATCCTGAGACAAAAATGAGCCCTTTGAATTGGAGGGTAGGTGGCTAGACGTCTATAACCATGGTAAGATGAGACCCAATGAAAAACTCTTCACCTTGGGTTTGCCTTGGACTTTGAATGCTGTCCCTCTTTCCCCATTTTTCCTTTCTTTCCATTTATTGTTACTTAGACTTTCAACTTATCTCTCTGGGTTTTGACTTTCATCTAAAATTGGCTTGGGACTTCCCCACTGCAGATCATTATTGTTTAAGATATTGGTTAAAAAAAAAAGTCTTGCATAGTATTTTCAATTGTTTTTGGTAAGAGGAAGAGATAAAGCTGTAGGTGCATTTATTAGAAAATGAAGAACAAAAAAACAAATGGGCTTTTTTTCCAGGTTAAGAAACCAGGTAAAGAATGGACATTGTGATGGTAGAAGGTAGAGATTAAGTAGCATTTAGTGAAACAGAAAAAAAGCAGGGAGTTCCCTGGTGGTTCAGTGGGTTAAGGGTCCAGTGTTGTCACTGCTGTAGCTCTGGTTACTGCTATGGTGTATGTTCGATCCCTGGTTTGGGAACTTCTGCATGCTGCAGATACGGCCAAAAAATTTTTTTTTAATTTAAAAGTAAAAAAGCAGTATTTCAATGAAAGTTATAACTGGTTCTTTGAAAAGACCAGGAGAATAATCAAAGTCTTAGTAAGTCTGGTTAGAAAATAAACAGAAGACACCTCTAAATACATTAGAAATAAAAGTGGGATGATAAATATATGTATGAAAGGGATTAAGTGGTTACACTAGAGACTGAAAACTATCTTAATTAGTAGTTTGGCAATTTATTGACAGATTAATGCTATTAAAGTGTTTCACACATTAAAAATGCTTCTCCACGGTTATCCTGTTTAGCATTAGTTTGTAACATACAACTGAAGAAAAATTTTCTGCTTTTGACTTTTTTTTTGGTCTTTTTTTGCCTTTTATCTATGGCTGCACCCGCGGCATGTGGAGGTTCCCAGGCTAGGGGTCTAACAGGAGCTGTAGTCCCCGGCCTATGCCACAGACACAGCAACATGGGATCCGAGCCGCGTCGGCAACCTACACCACAGCTCACGGCAACGCCGGATTCTTAACCCACTGAGCAAGGCCAGGGATCGAACCCGCAACCTCATGGTTCCTAGTCGGATTGGTTAACCATTGAGCCACGAGGGGAACTCCTGCTTTTGACTTTTTACTTGATGCTATATTCCTAGAAAATTAAGTTTAACATATGTGTTGCTGGAATAAGGTATTTGAAGGGTAGATATAGAACTAATTTGTCTTGTTCTTCTGTATTGGTACCTTTCTGTATTGATATCTGTAATGATATCATTATGTAGCAGTTACATTTGAATAAAGTTGACTTTCAAACCCAATGGAAATGTATTTCCATAGAAAAAACTCCAGTGTTATAACCTCAACATGGTGGTGCATCAGTAAGTAATACATTTTGATAAAGATTGATGCTGCAACCCAATTTTAGCTAATTATTATTCTCCTTTTTTGTTTGTGTTTATGCTTTTTTTTCTTTTACATTACTTCGCATCATCTTTTATCAGGATTTTACAGTGTCAGAGATTGTTAGTGAAGAAAGAAAACCAAGTGCTTATCAAGTCTTTCATGTTCTCAGAAAAGTTACATTAGTGTTTCTCAAATAGTCTCTGACACAGAATTATACAGAATCAGATTTGTATCCTGCACCGCCCCCTGCTCTACCCCTGCCCCGGTCTGTTGGGGACTGATTCAGGGTCCTGTTTTGCATGCCTAGTACCCAGCTTATGTCATGTGGTTTGCCACCTAAGCTCAGTAACACCCACACTGATAAATATCTTATTCTGTATAGTCCACTGAGGATGTTCTTAAATGTTGTGGCAGTGTTAAGTTGCTATAAAAGTTTCCAAATGCTTTTTCTCAGCTTTTGTTCTTTTCTTATCATGGACTGATAAAAATGTAGTGCACAGACCAGACTTTGAAAGGGAACTAGGAATAGTCTATATGCTTGATCCTTTCAAGGAGTGGATTGTCACCACTGTAGATGTTTGTGAAACGTCAGCTTTCAATGAATTTAATGATAAACACTCCAAAAGGAGCTATCCAGAAATTCTATGGTAGAAAATAGCTTTCCTGTGTGCAAGTGAAAAACTTTAGTGACCTTGTGGGAAAGATATCTTAATTGGTTTGTATGTAGTTCATTTTTATACTTGTGCCTTATATAGCTTTAAATAGCTTCATGGGATTAAGATCATTTAGAAAGTTACAGTATTGATTGAAGAACTGAATTTCTTGTAATAGATCTTTAACCATTTGGTTCCTCAAATTAAAATGCAAGAACACGTTGAAGTAAGATTTAAAAAAAAAAGAAAATTAGTAGTGCTAAATTTCCAGTTTTAGAGAGTAGCTTGGCATTCATGTGGACAAATATTTATTGAGCTCCTAAAATGTGTTTCACAAACCTTACACTTGATCCTGGAGAAAGCCCTCAGGTCACGTGGAAGTCAAGTATTACTGAGTCAGTTTTATATTTCTTCCACTCACAAGTAAGTGGGAGTATGCTAAATAGGACCAATTAGCTTAAAGATTAAGATTTTTTTTTTTTTTGTCTTTTTGTCTTTATAGGGCTGCACCCACGGCATATAGAGATTCCCAGGCTAGGGGTCCAATTGGAACTGTAGCCTCCAGCCTACACCAGAGCCACAGCAACTCAGGATCTGAGCCGCATCTGCAACCTACACTACAGCTCATGGCAACACTGGATCCTAACCCACTGAGCGAGGCCAGGGATCGAATCTGCGTCCTTATAGATGCCTGTTGGGTTCGTTAACTGCTGAGACCACGACGGGAAACTCCAAGATTAAGATGTATAAATGTGGGAACTGAATAGTGTGGGCGTTTACATTCTGCAGGACCAGTGAGTTATGTATTAAGAACAGGATTTTTGGAGCCTTCTGGTGTTACTACTAGAAGTTGAGCAACATATAGGGAAATCTCACTTTCTTTGCCTTCAGCGTTAGTTGAAGTGTGCTCACAAATTAGAGGGTTTTTGCTTTTCTCTAAACTAAAAAAAAAATAATATGTATGAAAAGATAAAAGTGGAGTTACCACTGTGGCACAGTGGGTTAATGATCCAGCTTGTCTCTGTGGAGACCCCAGTTTTATTCCAGGCCTGGCGCTGTGAGTTAAGGATCCAGCCAGGGTTGCTGCAGCTTTGGCTTAGGTTGCAGCTCTGGCTCAGATTTGATCCCTGGACAGAGATATGCCCCAGGGGTGGGGACTGGGGGGAGATGGAAGTAACTTTATGTTAAGGCGTTCAGAGGATCCCGCTTGTGGATACTTCGTCCTCTCTGCCTTGTTCCCACTTTTTTTCTTGATGGCATCATTTCTCTTAGTCCTCATTTCTGGTGTTTTGAGAGGCACAATTTCCCATTTCTGGGATCTCTTCACATACAGCTTTAGATATAATTATTTAGTGTGTGCCATCTTCCATTAATTATTAACTATTTTCTGTTATACAGTTATCCCTAGGTATTTGCAGGGGATTATTTCTAGGAATACCCCACTCCCCCAAAGATACCAAAAATTCATGGATGCTCAAATTCCTTATATAAAAGAGTGTAGTATTTGCATATAACCTGTGTATATCTTCCATATATTTTAAATAATCTTTAAATTATGCATATCTAATACAAGGTAAATGCTATATAAATAGTGGTAAAAACGGTGTAAATCTTATGTAAACCATTGCTGGGCACATGTCAAATTCAAGTTTCGGTTTTTTGGAACGTTCTGAAATTTTTTTCCCCCAAATATTTTCAACCCGTGGTTGGTTGAGTCTGAAGATGTGGAACTCGCAGATATGGAGGGCCAGCTGTAATAATAACCGATTTATTGTGGAAGAAACAGTTTTTTTTCCCCCATTTTTGGCTGCCCCATGGCGCGTGGAGCTCCTGGACCAGGGATCACGTTGGAACTGCAGTCTTTTTTTTTTTTTAATGGCCGCACCTGTGGAAGTTCCCAGGCTAGGGGTCGAATGGGAGCTATGGCTACTGAGCTACACCACGGTCATAGCAACTCAGGATCCGAGCCCTGTCTGTGACCTGCACCACACCTCACTGCAATTCTGGAAGATTAACCCATTGAGTGAGGCCAGGAATTGAACCTGCATCCTCATGAATACTAGTCTGGTTCGTTGCCACTGAGCCACGAGTGGGAACTCTGAACGGCAGTCTTGACCTAAGCTGCAGCTGCGGCATTGCCAGATCTTTAACCTGCTGTGCCAGGCTGGCGATTGAACTCAAGTCCCAGTGCTCCCAAGATGCTGTGGATCCCATCGCGCCACCGTGGGAGTTCTAGAACATAGTTTTGATCTCTGTTAGTGTGTTGTCTTTTTAAATTCTCACAGAAGTCCTCTAAATAAAGTACTGTGATTCCCGTTGTACAGAAGCAAAGACAAAGGCAGACAGGTTGTATAATTTAGCCAAGATTCAAAGACAGGCACTGCGAGTCCATAGCTCTTACTCAGGCCATCAGTAGCCCTGGCTTTAGCAGTAGAAATGAAAACATTATTGTAATGATGAGAGAGGAAAACATTTTTTTAACTTAATGAATTTTATTACAATTATAGGTGTACAAAAGTCATCACAACCAAATTTTATAGCATTTCCATCCCAAACCCTCAGTGCATCCTCCACCCCCCAACTTGTCTCATTTGGAAACCATATGTGAGTCAGTATCTGTTCTGCAAAGAAGTTCACTGTGTCCTTTTTCTAGTTTTCACATGTAAGTGGTAGCATTTGATGTTGGTGTCTCATTGTCTGACAGGTTTCACTTTGCATGATAATTTCTAGGTCCATCCGTGTTGCTGTAAATGTTGTTATTTCTTTCCTTTTAATGGCTGAGTAATATTCCATTGTGTACATGTACCACATCTTCCTTATCCACTCCTCTGTTGATGAGCATTTAGGTTGTTTCCATGACTTGGCTGTTGTGTAGAGTGCTGCAATGAACATTGGAGTGCATGTGTCTTTTCGAGTCATGGTTTCCTCTGGGTAGATGCCCAGGAATGGGATTGCTGGATCAAATGGTAATTCTGTTTTTAGTTTTCTGAGGAGTCTCCATACTGTTTTCCACAGTGGTTGCACCAATTTGCGTTCCCACCACCAGTGTAATAGAGATCGTTTTTGTCCACACCCTCTCCAGCACTTATTGTTTGTAGACTTTTGGATGATGGCCATTCTGTAAGGTGGTACCTCGTAGTGGTTTTGATTTGCATTTCTCTAATAACGAGTGATGTTGAACATCTTTTCATGTGTTTTTTTGCCATCTGTATGTCTTCTTTGGAGAATTGTCTGTTTAGATCTTCTGCCCATTTTTTGATGGGGTTTGTTTTTTTGGTATTGAGCTGTAGGAGGTGTTTGTAAATTTTGGAGATTAATCCCTTGTCAGTCGATTCATTTGCAAATACTTTCTCCCATGCTGTGGGTTGTCTTTTTGTTTTGTTTAGGATTTCATTTGCTGTGCAGAAACTTTGAACTTTTAATTAAGTCCTGTTTGTTTATTTTTCTTTTTTATTGTCATTACTCTAACAGGTGGATCTGAGAAAATGTTGCTGTCATTTATGTTGTAGAGTGTTTGGCCTATGTTTTCCTCTAAGAGTTCTTTAGTATCTGGTCTTATATCTACATCTTTAATCCATTTTGAGTTTATTTTTGTGTATGGTTTTAGGAAGTGTTCTAATTTCATTTTTTTACATGTGGCTGTCCAGTTTTCCCAGCACCACTTATTGAGCAGGCTGTCTTTTTTTTTTTGTCCTTTTGCCTTATCTAGGGCCGCACCTGCGGCATGTGGAGGTTCCCAGGCTAGGGGTCTAACAGAAGCTGTAGCTGCCGGCCTTCGCCACAGCCACAGCAACACGAGTTCCAAGCCGTGTCTGTGACCTATACCATAGCTCACGGCAACGCTGGATCCTTAACCCACCGAGCAAGGCCAGGGATCGAACCTGCAACCTAATGGTTCCTAGTCGGATTCATTAACCACTGAGCCACGATGGGAACTCCCCAGGTTGTCTTTTAGAGAGAGGAAAACATTTTAACAGGGTAATTGCTAGTATTTATTGAAGGCTTATTGTCTTCCGGTTTATAATAATTGCTTTGTAAGTGTTATTTTATCTTTACACCAGTGTTTAAGATTATTTTCATTTTATTTAGGAGGAAACTGAGGCATAGGGTCTAATTGACTTGCCACATGGCTAATAAGTGTTGAAACTAAATTCAAATTCCTGGGCCAGAGCATCTATGCATTGTTGATTTTTTTGCCTGTCTGTGACCTTCTTAGAGTGGGAATGTATTGAAGAATAAGTACTTCATTTATCTTTAGGCACATAGTAGGTGTTCATTAGATATTTGTTGATGATGATACATAAACACATATTTAGGTGAGAGAACTTATACTCTTTGCTTTTTAGACAGTACCTTAGAAGGTAATTTTCCTGTAAACTGCGTGATAGGCATTGTAGGGACTACCAAGATTGTTTTTTTAAATTTTAGAACCTTTGGTGATGTTTTAAGTTTCAGTACTAAAAGTGGTCTGTGCTAAGCTCTAAGAAATAGTATTTTTAAAACAATTTTATTTAGCATTTACTTTTTTTTTTTTTTCCTTTTTCAACTATACCTGTGGCATATGGAAGTTCCTGGGCCAGGGATTGAATCCAAGACACAGCTGTGACCTACACTACAGCTGTGACAACATTGGGTCCTTAACCCACTGTGCTGTACTGAGGATTGAACTTTTGCCTCTGAAGTAACCTGAGCTGTTGCAGAGACAATGCCAGACCCTTAACCTGCTGCACCACAGAGGGAACTCCCAGCATTTAACTTCTATTAAATGAAAAATATTTTAGGCAGTTATGAGATTCAGAAAAAGGGAGATGTAACAAATAACTGCATACATATCCTCCAGAATTTGATAGTTGTTATTCATGCAGTGTTCTTTTTATTTAATGCTAACTTCTGTGTTTGTTTTATACCTGAAGCCATATCCAGAAGACCCAGCTGTTTATAAACCACTCTCCCAGGAAGAACTGCAAAGGATAAAGAATGAGAAAAAACAGAAACAAAATGAGAGAAAACAGAAAATATCAGAAAATCGCAAACATTTGGCTAGTGTTCGTGTTGTACAAAAAAACCTCGTCTTTGTTGTAGGTCTGTCTCAGCGCCTAGCAGACCCGGAGGTAAGTCCTCTTCTCTTTTCTTGCTCAGCTTGGCATTTTGTTGTTGGTGGTGGTATTTATGTGGAAATAACAACTGACTCTGCCCAACTTGCAGGATTCACGTGAAAATATTAAAGCTTAAGAGAAAATGGGAAATTATTTTTTTAATAATCACTAAAAAAACAGTGACCGATTGTGATCTTAGGCAAGTGTCTTAAACTTTCTTGGCTCATTTTCTTCAGCTGTGAAACTAGACAGTTGAACTAGATCTTTAAAGTACCCTTAAGTGCTAATAATCTGTAAAAGTTGGATAATGGTTCTGTTTTGCTGTTAAGGCTCACATGACATGACTACTCTTTCTGTCCTCTTTTCTGTAGCTGTAAAAGGACTAACAGTTTCATGAACCCACCAAAGATCAGTTTTTTGTTTTTGTTTTTTTGTTTTTGTTTTTTATTGTGTCCAAGTAGTAATTCTTGGTTATAGAACAATGATAGAACTGTTGCTCTACTGTATCATCATTCTTGACTCATTCACTTTAAGCCATTTTTGGGGGAGGAGGGAGAATTCGATGAAGGGAAACTGTGGAGCAGGTTCTTTGTCGTTCGATTAGAGGCAGGGGAGAGCTTAACCCTTTAGTTTATCATTTAACTCTTTTTCTCGTCTTCTTCCACCAGCCTTATAATAATGTTGAACGCCTAACGTTTCTTGATGCCTTGGATGCACATTTGCTAATTTTTAGTTTCCAATATACCAGAAATGACTG
The DNA here is from genome assembly GCA_004024745.2 of Catagonus wagneri. Classification (NCBI taxonomy): domain Eukaryota; kingdom Metazoa; phylum Chordata; class Mammalia; order Artiodactyla; family Tayassuidae; genus Catagonus; species Catagonus wagneri. Next base: position 231,538 of record PVHT020000237.1, on the reverse strand, counting down.
CCTTGATTGATGGGAAGGCAGAAAGAAACTTGATTGACAGCCAGAATGTTTACCTCAGTAGTAGAGAGCTGGATTGGGGGAATCTGCCAGAAGAACTCCTTGAGAAGGATTTGAAGTAATGCTCATGTTACCAATCAGAGGGAGGATTATAGTGAGTATGCTTAGGGAGGTGGGACTCTTTGGACTTGGCTAAGTGGGCTAAAGGCCCCAGAAGGAAGAAATTTTAGGAGTCTAAAAAATGATTTTGTAAAAATCAGTTTAGAGAGAATAAAGACAATATTTGTTGGGAATTGCCATTGTGGCTCAGGGGGTTAGGAACCTTATAAGTACCCTTGAAAATGCGGGTTTGATTCCTGGCCTCACTCATTGGGTGAGGATCCAGTGTTGCTGTGAGCTTGTGGCATAGGCCAGCAGCTGCAGCTCTGATTTGACCCCTAGCCTATGAACTTCCATATGCCACAGGAGTGGCCCTGAAAAGCAAAGAAAGAAAGAAAATATTTAGTGTTGCTGTGTTTTGAGGCAGTGAAGGGCTTTAAGATCAGTAGAGGAAAACAGAATCAAGGAGACCTTACTAAGAAGACTGTCATTTTTAACAAATGTGGAGACAGTACAGGAATTAGCAGAACCTAGGTCCAGGGATGTTGGCATTAGTGTACTACATGATCTTCCAGGGACCGGGTTCTTTCCAAAGCTAAAAGAGTGGATCTTGGGTTCATATGGGAGAAGAGATATTAAGGAAAGAGCTCTTTTTAGGCCCAGGACTCAACTTCAACGGCCAGTTCTCCTTTTTCTAAAGCTAGTATTTAACTCCCAGAAAGGCAGAATCCTACTGCCACAAATTTGTACCAATGCTTCTGTCTTCTTTCAGCATTGCTTTTTTTCCAACCAGAGAGCATTTCTTCCCTTTACAAGTTTTTTATTTACTGACGTCTATTTATTCCTCTTAATCTTTGATTAGAATACACTTTTACATTTCTAAAACTGCTATGCCAGTAAATTAATAGAACTTTTATTTTGATTTAACAACACTTGGATAGATGTGTTTGACTTTTTTAATACGTCTTGGGTCTGGTCAGCTATTGTACTGGAGGAGCATCTGAAGGCTGGATAAAATTAAGCCATAATCTCAATCTGATACTTGAATTATAAGTTTCCTACCTCTTAAGGATCTGTGATTTGTTTTTACTTATGTATGGAAATTTCTTATTTTCACTTAAAATAACATGACTCCAGGGAGTTCCCTGGTCTGGTTAGGATTCAGTGCTTTCACCAGTGTGGCCCGTGTTCAATCCCTGGTCTGGGAACTGAGGTCCCATGTCACACTATGGGGGAAAAAAAAAAGGACTCCGGTAAGATTAATCTGAAGAACTGTTACACAGAAAGAAATTAAGGGGTGACTAGAAATTAATCTAAGGGGTGAAAGCACTTTATTATGAGTTTAAGTGTACTTAAAAAAAAATCATTCCTCTGATTTTACACTTTGGAAATTGTTGTTTGGTAAAAGGACATTTTCTTAAACATTGGTTTCTCTCATTTATTTCTCTTGAAAATCTAGGAGAACCAGGGATTAGTGTTTTATTAAATCCTACTACTTCTAAATAATATCTTTACTTTTTTTTCTTAATTTAACTGTATAACCCTTTTAGATTGGAAAACTTAAAAGTTGGCTTTATTAAAAAACTTGAAATTTCAGATTGGGTAACTTTTGAGTCAGGCAGGGCAGATCCCTGTGATTTACTTAATTTTGGATGATGAACAGTTTTATACTTAACTGAGTTCTGAATAACAGAACAGGAACATTTAGGAAAAATTAAAGCTTATTTTGAAAATAGTTTTTGTATATCTGAAAACTTTCATATCAAGGTTGATTGTCAAATGTATTCATTTATCGCTCAGTAGAAAAACAAAACTAAAGATATGGTAGTTAGAGGTCATCATTTTCTAAATTCTAAAATTTTACTTTTGTCGGGAGTTCCCGTCGTGGCTCAGTGGTTAACGAATCCAACTAGGAACCGTGAGGTTGCGGGTTCGATCCCTGGCCTTGCTCGGTGGGTTAAGGATCCGGCGTTGCCGTGAGCTGTGATGTAGGTTGCAGTTGCGGCTCGGATCCCATGTTGCTGTGGCTCTGGCTGTGGCGAAGGCCGGCAGCTACAGCTCCTGTTAGACCCCTAGCCTGGGAACCTCCAGGTGCCGCGGGCACGGCCCTAGATAAGGCAAAAAGACAAAAAAAATAAAAAAATAATTAAAATTTTAGATTTGTCAAAATCTAATTCGTACGTTCTGTAAATTAACTTTTGAATAGTTACAGTGCATTAGGTACTTTTTTTTTCAGCCATTTCCACAACATTAGGAGTTCCCAGGCCAGGGATTGAACCCTTGCACAGTGGTGACCCAGGCCATAGCAGTGACAGTGCCAGGTCCTTAACCTCCTAGGCCACCAGGGAACTCCCCATGTGTTAGGTGCTTTGATATTGGACATGAAGTGGTTTAGCAAGCCAAACACTGTTTCTCACCTTACGAGCTTACAGACAGTGGAGAAGACGTAATTAAGTACTTGTAAATATACTGAGCAGTGGGTGGTACAGGGCTTTTTGAGAACATGTAACAGTGGGGAACTTTGATATTATAGAGATCCATGAAGAGCTTCCATGAGGAAGGGATGATTAAAAATGACTAGGGATTAAGTGGGCAGTAAGTAAGGGCAGGAGTGTCCCAGGTATGTGGTGAGGTGAGAGAGCAGCTTGTTTGAGGAATAGAAAGACTTTTTTTTTTTTTTTTTAGGGCTGCAACCATGCCATGTGGAAGTTCCCAGGCTAGGAGTCTAATTGGAGCTACAGCTGCCGGTTTACACCACAGCCACAGCAACTCGGGATCCGAGCTGCATCTGCGACCTCTACCACAGCTCACGGCAACACCGGATCCTTAACCTTCTGAGCAAGGCCAGGGATCGAACCCACGTCCTCGTGGATACTCTTCGGGTTCGTTAACTGTTGAGCCACAACGGGAACTCCTGGAAAGACTTTAAAGACAACAACTGTTTCACTTTACAGATGGGAAACTGAGGCACAGGAAGGTTGAGTGACTTGCCTAGGATCACACTATTTCATAGCAGACCCAGGACTAGAAAAACCAGCCTCCTGGTCTTAGAGCTCCTATTCTAATGTGTTTTACACTAATGATTGGCCGTTGGTTTCTCTGTCCATCTCTCCATTCATCCCTCTATCTGCCTACCACATTTAAAATTTTCTCTATAGTGTCCGTAAACACTTGACTGTGTTCCCAAAGAATATATAAGAGATTTTACACATTAGGTATGCTACTGGACATCTGTAATTTATTACAAGCCTCTTATATACTGGTTAGTGCTAACGCTGACTCACTGTGAAGGCAATATAGGACATTGAATATAACAGTAATGTGATGATATGTAGGGAATTCTACCTACAGCCCTTACTGTTTACTTTCTTTATTTACTAGAGTACTGTTTTGCTAGTTGACTGTTAATGTTTAGACAATGTTCAACTTAATATATAGAGTGTTTAAATTATTTGAATTTATCTTGCCTGAGCAGGTCATTTCTTATCTGCCATAGGCCATTTGCTAATTATTACATTAAGACCCACCAGTGTTTTATATCTATGTAATTCTTTTTGTTCAATGATAAAACAGTGCAGTTTTTCAGTAAGCATTTATTGAATACCTACAGTGTACTAGGCACTGTGTAAGACATTGAACATAAATAAAAAGGTAGCCCTTGCTTATTTACAAAAGTTACAGTAGTACACTATGAGCAGTGCTGTGTGTGCCACAAGAGAAGGTATGTACTCTCCTGCTATCTTTAGGGTTAAGTGCTTCAGGCATAGGAATTACTCAAATGCTTCTGGATGAGAAAGAGCTTAACGTGCAAGTGAGTTGTTAGACTGGAAGATTAGAATGAAATGGTGAGAGGTGAGGCTGGCAGGGTAAGTGGTAAGAAATGATGAAGGGCTGTCTAACCACGCAAAGGAATTTGTACTTTATCTTAAAGGCAGTGAGAAGCTATTGATTATTCTTAAGAACAGAATGACATGGCTAGATTTGTGCTTTGAAAATATCATTCTGGCTCCTTGGTCCTAATTACATGCAAATCTTATATTATCATGAAGATGTTATACTCAAATGTTGGTCAGAATTTATTTCCATAAGCCAGTCTTCAACCTTTATAGACCCAGTACCCGCTTTTCTTAAGCTAATATTTTATTTTATTTTGTTTTAGGGCCACACCTGTGGCATACAGAAGTTCCCAGGCCAGGGGTCCAATTGGAGCTGCAGCTGCTGGCCTGTGCCACAGCCACAGCAATGCAGGGTCCAGGGTGTGTCTGACTTACAACATAGCTCATGGCAACACTGGATCCTTAACCCACTGAGTAAGGCCAAGGATCGAACCCATATCCTCATGGATACTAGTTGGGTTCTTTACTGCTGAGCCACAATGGGAACTCCTTAAGTTAATGTTTTAAACACCCTTTAAGTTTCATGAAATGACTTTTTAATAATATAATGTCTGTGTAGATACACAATTTGAAAACAATAGGGAGAAATCAAGGTAATTATAAAAACTAATTCTACATGTAAATATTTGGCTATCTTTAGAACCTTGCTACTCAAGGTGTGGCCTCTGGTGTGGTAGCATTAGTATCACCTGGGAACTTACCATGCAGAAACTCTTAGGGTGTAAGAATATGTATTTTAACTAGACCCTCAAATGGTTTGTATGTGTATATAAGTTTGTTAAGTACTTTTTTTCAGTATAAAATAGTTGCTTGTATTTGTAGAATTACTATGAATATGACAACTACAAATGCAGATTGTTACAGGTGTATGTATTGGCAGCTCAGGTACCATGAAATGCCAGTGATGAGATTTTTCTGAAATAACTCTTAGTACAATTCCAAACAAAGCTCTTATAGTTGTCCCTTAATTACGTACTATTTGCTTTCCTGTAAATTCAACATATGTCAAAACTGGGGAGCTACTTTATGTTTATATATAATATGGAATTAGTTTCTAGGTTCATTTACTTATAAACAGGCTTCTCAGCTACATAAATGTCTTGTATAGCATTCAGAAGTTGTGCGAGACAGTTCTTTGTTGTGCAGGGCTAGCCTGAATGTTGTAAGCCATCCCTGGCTACCATCCACTGAACAGTAGTGTCTCCCAGTCACTGACAATCTTTCCCAGTAAATGCTCCCAGAGTTCCAAAATGCTGCCTTCATTAAGAATTACTGTCATAAACTTGGGTATGATACAAAATGCTGATGCAGCAAACTGGTGGCCAGCCTGAATCTTTTGAAGCAGGTGTTTTTGCTGAGGCCTTTTGCAGAGTTGATGTATACCCAGCTGGAATGCAGTACTACATTTCACTGGCCAGAAAGCTTTTCAAAACATGCTCTTCCCTACCCCTCAATCCCAAGACTTTCCTCTGAACAACCTGAGAGTCATTGCTTTTGCCAGTCTTACTCTCATATCCCTAAGGGGATTTGGGTGGAAAAAAGATGGTGGAAAACCAGTGTAATCACTTCCCCTTCTAATCCATTGAAATTGGCTATAGAAGGGAGTTCCCTAGTGGTCTGGTGGTTAGGATTTGGTGCTTTGCACTGCTGTGGCCAGGGTTCATTCCTGGTCTGGGAACATCAGGCTACGTGCTGCAGCCAAAAAAAAGAAAAAGTTTGTAGAGAACATAATAACCCTATATTTAAAAAAAAAAAACTAAAGGTAAAAGTAATTATGTTAATTAAGTTGAAAACTGTTAGGAATTAATGACATCCCAACTATAGACTGTTTCATAAAACATTGGTTTTGTCAGATGCAGACCATATTAGCTGTGAGAATATCATTAAATAAGAGTGTTTGGAAAGGCTACTTAGCATACACTTGAACACATATGTGCAGAAAGCTTTCACTGAGAGAGCTTGCTATTTGGAGAGATTGTAGGTCTGTAGGTAAATTGTAGGAAAAGAACAAAGTTTAATTTTGAGGTACTTGAAAATCATGGGAGAGATTTTTATATCAAGTTACATATGGTCAAACCAGCCAAGGTTAAATAAGTTTGCAAGGGAAGATAAATGAATGCAGATAGGTATCACATAGTGAAGGAGGTATAACGCTAGTATGAGGGGAAGTAACCACAAAGAAATAACCAGGTAATAGAGAAAAAAAAAATGTGTAAGTTTTTTCCACCATTCATCCATCACCTCACATTTGTTATTTATCAGGAAATGAAAGAGAATAGCAGAACATGGTTGAAAAACGGTAAAATTTATTAACATAAGGAAATTGTGTGTAAATGTGTGTAGACATATACACAGTAATGAGTCATAAAGCAAAGAAGATTGAAGGTCCTCTTTCCATATTTGGAATCTGTAACTTGTAAACAATGCTTTAATGTTGTATATAATAGATGTGTAAGTAAATACTGTCTCTACTTGTGTTTGTTCTTGAGTTTATATTTCTGTTTAATACATAATCTTGGTCATTGTTTTGAGAATTACTTTCATATAAGGATCATATGTTAATGAAAATGTGATTGGAATAGTTGATCTGTTTTGTGTTTAAGAATATTGTGAAGGTAAGATCCCATAGATTATTGGTACAGATATTAGAACATAGTAGATAATGCCAAACTTAGTTAAGTCTCAGTTTCTGTTCTGTGGGTCAACAAAGAACACCTTTAAACTCTGTTGATGATTTCCTTAGGTTAACCACACAAATTGTAGTTAGGAAGTAGTCGCATTTATTAGAAAACTTTTAAAATGATTTTCTTTTCAATGAAGAGGGATAGTATATGTTTCCATTATTAAGATAAAGTCGATGAAAATGGGGACAGTTTATACCTTATTTTTCTTCTTTTATAGGTTTTGAAACGACCAGAATATTTTGGGAAGTTTGGTAAAATACATAAAGTTGTCATCAATAATAGCACATCATATGCAGGCTCACAGGTAACTAATTACAAGGGTTTTTTACCTTTCTTCCCTGTGGTCTAGGCTTGACCTGGGCTCTTAAGAAGGAAAATTGGCTTTCTGTGATTAGAAAGCTTGAGGGTCAAGGATTTAAGCAGTGCATTGTGACCTCTGTTGGTGGGGTGGAGGAATTTTTGGTAATTATTTGATCCTATCAGAACTTAACAGTGAATTGATAGTAATAAGAGGGAAAATAGTAAAACAGAGATTTAGTGATGGTTTGAAGGGGAGGGGGAGTTGAGTCTGTTATCAGGCAGTTAAATTAGATAATGATTTCTAATTAATAATATTTTCAGATACTGTAAACTTAATAAAGCATCTTTTTTATGTTGCTATTAGAATACTCTTACAAATTGCATTTATTGTTGGGAGAATGTATTTTGACACAATGTCTTCAGAGCTTTTTAAAATCTAACTTCCAGAGTTTGTTTTTGTAACCTTGACAAGCCTGTCAGATGACTTTAAAAAAAAAGTGCCAAGCCAAAGATGATAATTGCATTCATATATTTTAGTCTACTTAAAATCAGATAAAAGTTCACTAAGTATGATTGTTTTAAGATTAGCTACTATGTGGCTTAATCAAAGTTACTACTACTTCTAATCATTGTCATTATTATTAATGATAGTAGTAGTGAAGGACTTTAGAATTCCTTAGGCAAATTTTAAGATAATTTTTCTGTTATGTTTTTGTTGAATTTGATACTAATAACATTGAGTTTTCACTTTAGGGTCCAAGTGCCAGTGCTTATGTAACCTATATCCGGTCAGAAGATGCTCTCAGAGCCATACAGTGTGTCAACAATGTGGTGGTAGATGGCAGAACACTTAAGGTAATATGGTCCTCTTTTTTTTTTTTTTTTTTTTTTTAAAGAGGGAAAGGGATAAAATATAGTAAATAGGGAGAGCCTAGCATTTACGAATTATGTGAAGGGAGTCTTATTTGAAGATTGCTTCTTAGGCATCCATACCAACCTGTGATAGCTAATTTGTTTATAGCTGACCTATGTAGGGTCCTATTTTACAGGTAGGAATAAACATGTTTATTATTAGGGGATAATTTTTTAAAATCTCCTATATTTATACATATCTAATTTTGTTAAAATGGATTTATTATTCTTGTTAGAAATAGATAATGGTTCTGATTTGTTGTCCTTAAATTATCTGGACATTGACCAGTTCAAATTTGAGGGAAGCATCCCACCAAGCAATGATTTAAGTAAATGGAAGAAGGACAGCATAATTAGACAAAGGAATTTGCTTCCTATGTGCCTAATCACTTAAAACATGGAATGGATTTTATCTGTCTACTCTTCTGATCTTTAAGGAAGATGATTTGGTTGCCCAAGTCTGAAAACCATAGGCTGAGGCTTTTTGGGTTTTTTTTTTTAGTTCTTTCAAATGATCATCATCTTTAATAAATCCTGCTAGTAATGGTTTAGTCCTCTAGTATTCACAGCCATACTTCTTTTGTTGTGTCTTTGCCTCATTTTAGGTAAAATGAAACCACTAAACATGGAAATTCTCATTGGAGTGTCAGTTCACATTTTGGGTCTTTTTATCCCCTCCCTTCCTCTTTCTGCAGGCATCACTAGGTACAACAAAATACTGCAGTTACTTCTTAAAGAATATGCAGTGTCCAAAGCCTGACTGCATGTACCTACATGAATTGGGGGACGAGGCGGCCAGCTTCACAAAAGAGGAAATGCAGGTAGTAAAGTAATGTGAATTATCAGCTTTGCAGAAAAGGAAGTATTTTTCTTTATAAGTTAAAATTGCAAAAGCAAAAACTAAGGATTTTATTTTTCTTTAAACTGGTATTACTTTAAGTATCATTTTCCAAACAGTGTTCCATGGAATGTCAGTTCTGCAAGATGTTGTTGTAATGAAAATGGGTCTCTGGTCCACTGAGTTTGAAAATACTTGATTAGTAAAGATTAATAGGTGTCCCCCCCAGCAGTACCTCTCAGAGTCTTTAATATGATAATGCATATCCCAGAGGAGGATGTAGAACTGGAACTTAATTGACCAAAGCATTTTGGTCAGTGCTACTTTAGGAGGAATGTCAGCAAAATGAAAGCTAGATGGGATATTGGGATATTGTAATTATAAGTGTTTTTCTTCCCAATCTCTACTCTTTACAGAGCGCGCTAGAAAATTATATTCTATTAAATATTGCTGAAAAGCTAACATTATTTTTATAAAATGATTCTTCCCATTTGAAGTGTCTCCTGTGTCAGTGCGCTGTAAGGGGTGAATTGAAGACTTATTATCCTATGTTCTCTTTTTACATTTCCTGTTCTGCTGTCTTTGAATTTGTAATGTAAACATGCCTTTACAAGTAAAAATGTTGACCATATGGCATATTAAATGAGGATTGTACCAAAGCACAATGCTGCACTTCTCTGTTGTAGATGAGGACTTCAAATTGTTGCTGTGGACTTTTGCAGGAATACTTCTTATTTAGAAGTTGGAGGGCGTTGATTGCTACCTTTCGTTCGCCAGGTCGAACTAGAGAAAGTCTAGGAGAGGCTCCTTTCAGAGCAGATTGCTAAATGAAATGAAATATTACCTTTTTTGACTTGGAGTTACTATAGATTAAATCCCATTGTAATAAATACATTGGAATTTCCTGACAGTATGTATTGTCTTTATGATGCAAACATAATATTAAAATAAGTTCTCAGAGATACCTAATCAGGACAGGTGACTTACTTATTTCTTGCTTATCCAATAAATGATTGATTTTTTTTTCTTTTGGATGAAACTTTCTTGGATGAAATCTAAAGTTGAATCATTTCAAGCTGAATTTTCACTAGTGGGAAGTATCCTTTACTCATGGATAGTATTATAATGAAAATCTCTGTCAAAGACTTTCCAAGCCCTGGTTTCTCTCACGTATTATTGACTAGTAAAAGGAAATGGATGGACAGTCCCTTAGAATTGATTTGTAATGGGATTTAACCTGTCTCTATGAACTGCCCCTGTGCAATCATTTAAATACTAGTTTGACCTCTTTGTAGCTAACAAAAGCCCGAATATCTCCTGAAGTATTGATTGTAGAAAGAATTTTGGGGGCTTTTCATGCTTTAGAGATGTAAAATCCACATCTAAACTGTATTTTTACATACACTTCATGTTGTTGTCCTGCATTCATCTTGCTCTTCTTTGCGAGTTTAAAATTACTTTGAAAAGGGGTTTCTTTGTTAAAACACTTCCTCGAGGTGGAAAGGAAATTTGAACAAATTATATCTTGGCAAAAACCATATCTTTCCTTCTTACTGCATAACTCAAAATTTAGTACTCTATGAAATATTTATAGGTCCAACTGAACAGACAAGAGCCCTTTCAGAACAGGGAACTATGCATTGTGCGATATATATAATAGAACTGTGCTTGATTAGATAGTATTGCCCTTACTTGTTTTTATTTATTTATTATTTATTTATTTATTTATTTTTGAACTGTTCTGTCTTTGGTTTTCCCATAATGTCTATTTAAATCACACTTTTAACCTAATTAGCAACCCTAAAGGTAAGTGAAAATGTCATTGAAGTCATGATATATATGCAAATAGTAATGGCTTATTTGAAATAACTTTATTGTAATTTATTTTTGTATGTAAATAGTTCCCACAGTCAGTCCTTGTTTGACTTCTTCCATAACTATTTATGACATGCATTCTGATAGACAGCTACCAATTCCGGTAAATACTGTCTTTGTTGTCCATAGAACAGGGATCAGCAAACTTATTCTGTAAAGGGCTAGTTAATAAATGTTTTAGGCTTTCCAGGCACATGGTCTGTGTAGCAACTATTCAGTTTTGCTGCTTAGCATGAAAGCAGCCATAGATAACACATAAATGAATGAGCATGACTGTTCCAGTAAATATTGATAAAAACAAAGCCACTGGCGGTAAATTGCCAAGCTCTAGTCTGAAGTTTCAGATGCATCAATTTTTATGTAAAAACTAATGTAAATATTGCTTAATATTAAGATTATGAAAAATATATTAAAGCTCTTCATCTGTGTATTACTTATAGTGTTAATCTCTTCTAAAAAGAGAGATTGATTTTCAGTGATCTTCAGAAAATTTGAAATGAACTGTTAAAAGACTTAATTCTTATGTGAAAGATGGGGAAGTAGATGTAAATGGGACCCTCCAGCTTTTTGAACTAGCGAAAAAGTCATCTTAATATTCTTTTCTCCACATAAGGTGGTTGATGAAATTCTTTAATTAATGGAATATGTCTCATGTAGTTTTTTTGGAAGAACTTCATTGGTCTCGAAGTTCTTTGACATCTTCCTCACAGGTTTCTCTGACACCGTGAAAAACACATGTTTTATTTAGGATAGCTTTAATAATTCAGAGAGTAGATCAGTATTTTATACCAGCCACTTTGTGAATCCCACTGCAGTTTTAATTTCTCTTCCACTAGGCGGGTAAACACCAAGAATATGAACAGAAACTACTTCAAGAATTATATAAATTAAACCCCAATTTTCTTCAGCTGTCTACGGGTTCAGTTGATAAGAATAAGAACAAAGTGACACCACTGCAGAGGTATGATACGTAAGTACTAATATTAGTATCATCAAAAACCTTACTTTCCTATCTGTCGATCCTCTCTTTTCATTCTATATCTTTTTCAGGCAGGATCCATCTTGACAGTGTCTATCATTTGTGCAAAATTGTTGTACTGTGTAAGAAATGTTGAATCACAATTTCTAGGTTTGAATATTTGCTGCCTGCTGCTCCCTGGTAATACTTCAGCTGAGCCTCTTGATGCTTCCCCTTTGCATTGATTTGCAGACTACCCTGAGCCCTGGCAACACTCTCCTTGATAAAAAGGAAATTGAGATGTGTGTTATTAAAAGGCTCTTGTCACCTAATTGAGGTTTCCCTCCTGATGTAATGAGGGGAAAAATTCTGTAAAAGGGGGAGTGGGAGTTAGTTAGCCGAAGCATTTTGTGTTGGGGATACAAATATTCATGATGGTCTAAGTCTCAGGAGTCACTAGAGTCTTCTATCTTCTAAGTGAGGAGGGCCTCCCATATTCAGATCATCTTAGGAGACAACTTGTTTTTGCATAGACCTATATATTCTGTTGATGTTTAAACAAATTTATAATTTTTTGTATTGGGTCTCATTCTGATATGGTAATTTTCACATCTTGGATTGTATTTGGTATGGCCTGTCAGAAAATAGTATGATTAATAAAAACAATATTTGGGGGTTATACTTTATTCTGAATGTTCCTTAAGTTTGATGTGTTAGGATCTTCTTCTTTTTAATTTGGTAAGTTTAACTTTTGTAAAGTGAATTCATTTAAAGGAAAAAACTGTAATATAAATAGACTGATTTTCTTTAAAAAAAAAATTATTCCAGGGAGTTCCTTTTTTGCCTCAGTGGGTTACAAATCCAACTAATATCCTTGAGGTTGCGGGTTCAATCCCTGCCTCACTCAGTGGGTTGAGGATCCTGTGTTTCCATGGCACTGCAGGCACAGCTCGGATCCTGCATTGCTGTGGCTCTGGCGTAGGCCAGCAGCTAGCTGTAGCTCTGATTCGACCCCAGCCTGGGAACTTCCATTTGTCCATATGCTGCAGGTGTGGCAAAACCAAAACAAAACAAAACAAAAACAAAAATTCCAAAGTTAAATTTTAATTATTAAAGTTTAGTTATTCTAAAGTTTGAATTTGTTTAAGTGACATTTTAAATGTCTGGGTATTATGTGTTATAATCCCATGTCTGTTTATCACTAAAATAATGTAAGGGCCATTTTTCAAACAAAGCTAACAATAATCACATGGGTTGTTGTCAGAATCAGTTTCTTAAAAAACGTATTCTTTGTTATCAGAGTCAGTTCCTTCAGAACTGTATTCTTGTATTTAAATTCTTGAAATCCATATTAAATTTATTCACTTTGATAGATTATTTACAGAGGCTATTCAAATTTAAATACTTGTTTATTCACACACACATGTACATGTATATATAAATATATGAGGCTTAGAGCAAAACATAAAATTACTATATAATAAACTATGTGAAATTTGTTTTATCAGAGCTAAGAATAAAAGCTAAATCTAAAATCTTTTAGGGTTGATGAAGCTTTGACGCTTTCCATTGATCTTTTTGTACCTACCCCTGTATGTTTTATTTTATTATGAACCTATGCTCACATCATTGGTTGCTAACTCTGTAGTGCACTGTATAAGATTGGGGTTATAGTAGTAAACATTTATTTCAGATGCTTTTAAATACACATCTTTATTCTCATTAAAAGCATTGTCATTCTAATTAAAATCTTATTCTGGGTTTATAGCATCTAGAGAATTCAGAGCAGAAATGTAAAATCTAGAATATCTCTTTGTGATAAACATTTGCTATTCCCTGAATTTACAGGTAATGTTTCTATTGAAGGAAATTTGAAAAATATATAAAAGCATATAAAAGAAAGTAAATATTGTATGTGATCTCAGTACTCAGACATTTTCATTGAAAATGATTCGATGTATCTTCCTTGCAGTGTATATTTTCTTGGAGTCCTTTCCCTTCCTGTGAATGTGTACATACACAAAATACATTGCTTTGTTACATTTTAAAACTTAATACCCATTATTATAAATATTTTCTCATGTTATGAAAACAAAAGTTTTATGATTGTAGTATTCCATTATATGTGAGTATTTCAAATTTATTAAACCAATCTCCTGCTGGTGTATATTATATTATTTTCATTTTGGTGCTATTATTTATAACACTGTGATGAACATTTTTTCATATAAACACTTTGGTTATAGTTTTGATGCTCTTAGAACTGCTGAGTTGGTGATTATGAGTACCTATTTCTTGAACTGAGTATTTTTTATACACATTTGCCAACTTGATAATCAAAAAATCTTTCTCATTTTAATTTATGTATGGTTAATATAGTGAACCTCTTATGCATTGTGAATTCATATCTCTTTGCCGTATTTTATTGGTGTATATCTGGCAGTATACAGATCTATCTTCCCTTTTAGGTTAACAGAGTCTATTTGTTTCAGAATTCTCGGGAGTTCCCGTTGTGGTTTAGCAGGTTAGGAATCCGACTAGTATCCATGAGGATGTGGATTCGATCCTTGGCCTCACTCACTGAGTTAAGGAACCAGTGTTGCTGTGAGCTGTGGCGTAGGTCGGCAGCTGCAGCTCCGATTGGACCCCTAGCCTGGGAACTTCCATATGCTGCGGGTGTGGCTGTAAAAAGCAAACAGAACAAAACAAAATGAAAAAATCCTTGAGTTTATAAATCAATATTGGGAGAAATTTTACTCTACATTATAACATTGAATCCTCTCAACCGTTAGAATGGTATATCTCTCTGTTTAAGTCTTTTTTGTTTCTCAGGAAAGTTGTGGGGTTCTTTTTGTTTTTGTCTTTTCCCTGCTTTTTTGTATTGAATCTTCCACCTTCAGCTCTTCCTGTTTAAGAAGCCCTAGGCTAAAAATTTAAAAACAGTGTTAGAATGTGGTACTAGCAGGCATCCTTGTTGCATTGCTTTTATAGAGATATCTCCAGTGATTTATTCACTCTTAAATACGATTTTGACCATTTATTTGAGATAAGTTTTTAATCACAATAAGAAAATAAATTTTCAAAAATTTATTGAGCTTTTTCCTTTAGGTTGGAAGTGGAAATTGGAATTTATGAAGTGTCTTTTCAGCATTTTAACAGTTTAGCTTTCTTTAACTCAATTTTTTGTGGTCTATTATTATTTGGGAATTTATCAATATTTTATTGACTTTGCCTTCATATAGTCAGAGCACATTTATAACTATTTCAGTAACAGGAGAGGACTGTCATAGCAGTAACAAGTTGTAGAAATGGTATACTCATGGGCGTTCCCTGATAGCCTAGTGTTAAGGATCTGGTGTCATCATTGCCATGGCTCAGGTCACTGCTGTGGCGTGGGTTTGATCCCTGGCCCAGGAACTTTGCATGCCATGGGCATAGCCAAAATAAAAATAAAATAAAATAATTAAAACAATATACTCATTTAATAACTTTACCCAGAATCAGTGCTACTAAACATTAGCTGGGACCAGAATAAATTTTGACATGGTTACCTATGCTTTGCATAAGTACATGATATAGGAAGGTTTTGGGGGGAGAGAGAAGGGTGGCTTGTTTAATGCAAGTCCCCAAAATTTATTAAGGGCAATGGATGGCCCAAGTTACAGAGAGGTTTTTTTGTTTTGTGTTTTTGTTTTTAGCAAGCTCCTATAGCTTGTTTTCTTTCCATGCCAACCCCTGCAAGAGAATAAATTTGACTTGTCAGTAATATCAAAGGTCTACTTTGGTCTTCATTTCTACATTGCCACCATACAGGGTATGGTGTTAGGGGTGAACTTGAAGATACTTTTCTTCTTCCACAGGGAAGGCCTACCAAGTTAAAAAGATGAGTAGTGTAACTCTTCTATGGTCCTACCCGAGAGAGAACATTTTTCTTATTCAAGATAAATTGAGAAACTCAAGATAAGTTGAGAATTAAGCTTTCTAGGGAAAAAAAGAAAAAGAATGGTTCCTTTTCCCTTTTTCTTGGCTTTCTTGCATAGTATATAGCAGTTGTAGAAGAACTGTAAGAAAGCAAAACTTGGAACCTTATAGATTGACATCAAACTTAAAATGTAATTTTCTCATTTGTAATTAAGCTAGAGTACAAATATTAGGAGTACCATAGTTGCTGATCCTCACTGAACCCTGACATGGGTCCTTGATACACATTAATATTAGTAAGTAAGATTCTCTATATGTCTTATTCCTATCTCACTTAAATGAATAATAGATTAGAGAGTATGTGTCATTTGTTCTTCACTGCCCTCCCCCCATTATTATGAGTGTGAGAATATATCATTCTGATTGAGTATTGATTGTGGATATGCTGTTTTTCTCTATTAGTGAGTTTCTTTGAAATGGTGAATATAGGTGTTGAGAATGGGTAATAAGAGAGCCATTTAGTAGTGATGTTTAAGGATGGGATATATTGTTTTTAAGTGTGGGGCTCTGAAACACTTTTATTTAGACTGGAGGCACTATTTGTGCACCAGCTAAAGACTGAGACAGGAATAGTAACAGCTAGGTGGGCCACTGTATATCCAGGACGGTGAGTAGGCCTACCTACAAGTATTTGGGGGACAGATTATGTTGTATGCTTATCACTCAGAGTAAGTGGTCATGATTTGATATTGTGACTCATAGAAAGAAGCCACCATTGAAGGAATCAAGATGTTCAGCTTTAGATTTAGGTAGAAAGAGGGTTGAACAAGACTTTGGAGTCTTCCGTGTTTCATTTAATCTCCTCAGTAGTTTTGTGTAATACCATTGTTATCTTACTACTGGCAAGAAAACTTAGTCTCAGGGAATTCAGATAATTTACCAGTATCCTGTACAGATAAGTGATAGGTCAGGTTCTGACCAAAAATCTCAGTCACTTTTAAGCTCAGGCCCATTCTCCCACCCTGCCGTTTCTTAGTTTAAAATGAGTGAAATTCTGAAGACTCTTAACATGAATTAAAAACTCTAACATGAATCAAACTAATTCAGTTAAGTGAAACTATGTCATAACTATATGTAGTTTGACCTTGAAGATCTCTGGTATTTAAGGCCTATTACCTCAGGATAAATGTAGTGAATATACTATAAATTCCAAGGAAGGTTTATGCAAAACCTTCCCTAAACCACAGACTGGTGGCAGTAGAGGATAAGCTGAAGAAGTGGTGAAAGGAAAATTTCTCTAGAAATTTGTTACTTTTTATCACATTGAAGGGAAACGTACATTTTTAAAAAGTATATAGCTATACCTAATTGAAAATCAAATATAAACTCTGATAAACTTAAGGTATAGCCAGAGTGCCTTATTTATTTAGCAGAATGAGCATAGTCATTGCATGAATCATGTTCTTCTGTCCTGACATCATTTGGTAAACCCCTAAGATTTAGAAAGGGTACAGTCCAGAGACGCGTACAAAATTATCTTGAGTAGGATGTACTAAATCATGCATAGGCCTCTGAATATCTGTGAACTCTGAAATTTTATGTAAAATTGTGGATGAGTGTATGTATGTATGTGTGGGCGTTTTTTTCTGGAGGGAGGATCCATGACCTAAAAATAGTTAGAAATTACTGGTGTATACTGATACCTGTAGAGCTAAATTTAGGAGCAATAAAAAGCGGTAATTCTCAAAGTATGGACAAGTGCCATGAAAAGTGACCTACATTTTTCTCTTTTGTAAAATGGATCTCCAGAAAGGCATTTCCTCTTTTGTAACAGATAAGTGATGTGCAGTTTCCTACTTTTATTTTTGTATGGCTAAGGGATTCTTACTAGTAAATTAAGTAGATGAGTTAGTAAAGTTTGCTCAAATTGTGTATTCACATTAAAATTCGTGAATTAACAATATTTTTTCTGAACTTCTTTCTCAGAATCTTTCCTTATTTTTCTCAAATTTTATTCCCATGGTGTATTTGGATATATAAAGTTACTGCACCTGTGCACACACATACTAGAAAACCAGTAAGTCAGCTCTGGTATCTTGCTCTGCCTAAATAGAATATTTTCAAAAAAGTTAGAGAGCCACTGGTGTTTTTTCCAGAGGGTGGGTATAATGAGGGAGGGGGTGGGGGGGTGAAATATGGGGAGAAGGAGTTAGGGAGCTTTTGGTGCCCTTATTTCTTAGAATAGAGGAAAGAGCACATCGTATGAGCAGCTGTGTGTTTAAATTCAGCTTAGTATCTATTTAAGATCAAACTTTATTACTGAGATACAGAATTAAAATGAGTAAATGGAGACTTTGCTTGCTGTTTTTGAAAGCTTTCCAGTGTATATTTAGGATGATGGATGTCCATCTTGCAAATTTAATATTAAGGATAATTTTTTGTGCTTAACAGTAATCACAACATTTATTTTCATTCATATTTGGTATGTTCTGGAGTTATGAGAAAATTCCAGTTAAAATCATATTTGCCAACTACAGTCAGTCCAGGTTTATTGGCATTTTTTTCTTACCATGTTAATTTGTCACATTACTTAAGATGTGGCCATATTTTAATAGTAAAATGGTACTTTAAATGTTAATGTACATTTGAAGCCCCTGTATCAAAATAAATTCTATAAAAGCAAGCTTCCTGTCTATACTTACATTTGTCCTTTGCACTAGCAGATGTTTATCTCAGTTATTTAACACTCTGGAGAGTATGAAAAATTAAAACGAATTATTCTAAATGAATATGGGAATATTTAGGAGCAGTGTGGCTATGTACTTGTGTATATAGTAACATGACAGAAATTAGGAAGTGTCTGTTATGTTGACATCTGTCTTAAATTTTACTCTATATTCAAAATGCAACAAAAGTCAGTACAACCATGAATACTGTTTTTAGCTTTTGAATGCAATAAACAAGGGAACTGGACCTTCTCAATATTTTTTCTATCCCACTCCCAGTTCTTGAAAATGATTTTTTCTTTGATCCTTTAATTATGTAACTACTTGTTTTATGTTGAAAATTTTAAAAAGATGCCAAGAGACTATATTTAGGAGTTTGGTTGGCATCACCACCAGGAAGTAAAGAGAAGTCAAACTCAAAAACTCCCCAGAGGGCCAGTTAGAAGCTAGCAAAGTTGGCTTGTCATTTGAAGATCCAAACAGAGGCGCAGCTATGTCACACTACCTGCTAGCAGATAGTTGTGAGTTTTGGTTCCTTTATCTATAAAACAGAATATTAAAAATTTGATATTAATTATTCTGGCTCTAAAGTCTAATAATTTCAAGACTTTAAGGAGCATTGATGCCTTTTCACTGTGTTCCTCTTCACTTCCATTAGTGTGGTGATAATCAGACACCAGGTATCTTAATTTAGACTCTTTGAATCAGAATCTCTAAGGACAGAATCAAAATATATACTCTAAACTTTAAATAAGTGTAAATATTATATTTTATAAAGCTCCATAGCACTGAATACCAACTGTTGGGTGAATTGAAAAATATTTACTCCTGAGCAGTCTGTAATTTCACCATAGATTTCAGAACTATTTAGGACTGGGACTTAAAAAAATTTAGTTAAGACTATGAAAACATGTTTATGGATTTTTATCTATAGGGATTTATGCATACATAGCATTGCTTTTTGGAAATAATGCCTTGATTACATTATGAACTCTACCTAATAGAATTTCTTAATCCCACTTGAATCCACTGCTTTTCGGTCAGTGTGTAGGTGTTATGATTTCCATATAATTACTGGACAACGATGATTCCAAGGCTACATACTCTTCTTCCACTTCTGAGAACAACAGAACTATTGAATGTGGCTGCCATAGCCAGGACCTTGTATGTTTGTTGCTATAGCACAACTTGCAAAAATTCTGTTGGGACATTCTGGCCTTTTCTTAGGGCCATACCTAATTGGCTGAGATGATCTTTGATCTCTTTAATTCTGATCCAGGCTCAGAGGGCTCAGTCGGAGCAAGGAAAGGAAGACCCCGAAGCACCTGTGGAAAGCCAGCAGCATGAGACTGAATCCTGGACCCTGGAATTAAGGACTGGATGGAGAAGCTGGTGAAATCATCAGCCAACTGAAAGACCAGCAGGATGTCTTTGGCTTCCAATATGAGACACAGATTCCAGTGAGAATACCCTCTTTGGACCCCCTTTAGACAAGACAGCAGCAAAATTTGCAGGAAACTCTCAATGAACTGGACAAAAGGAGAAAGGAGGTGCTGGATGTCTCTAAAGCACTGCTAGACTGATTAATTGACCTAATTTAGGTATTGCTGCCAAAGTTGGAGGATGGAAAGTCCAGCAGCAAAATGCCTGCTTTGGACACCCCCCCGGACGATGGGTTGGAGCAGCTGGAGATGTGTTCACAGCTAGAGCAAAACCTGAATCAGCTGCTAAAGCAGCTGAAGAAATTAAGTTGCCTGGTTAGCTATTAGAAGGACTTTCTGACCAAAGGGGTGGACCTTGGAAGTCCCCTTACAGAGTTGCTTTTAGGTCTGTTCCACAAAGCCTTTATGATAAAACCCAGCCCTGCATTCCCTGAACTCCCCATTGAACCCTCATCCTCAAGACTGGGAGAAAGTTCACTGTCCAAAGAAGGCTGCTGATGAGATTCCAGGAAGGCAATGGGTTACTGACTGCAATAGTCTCCACTGACTGTAATCGTCATCAATTACAGTCGTGCCTCAGTGTCCACAGGGACTGGCCCCTTTAGAATACAAAAATTCTCAGATGCTCAAGTCCCTGATATAAAATGGTGTAGTTTTTGCACATAACTTACACACATCCTGCTGTACATTTTAAATCATCTCTGGATTGCTTATGTTACTTAAAACAATGTAAATGCTAAGTAAATAGTTGCTGGCACAAGGCTAATTCAAGTTTGCTTTTTGGAACTTTCTGAAATTCTTTCCCCTCTGAATATTATTGAATCTTTGAATGTGGAACCGTGGATGTGGAGGATCAGCTGTACAAAGTCTCCGGAAATTTAACATTCTCACTTCAAACCAGAAAACTGACTCCCAAGAAGGGGCAGAGTCAGGGTTTAATTTGAAACTTGGGCTACTACCTGACTCTGGTAGAGCAATGTTCAGGTGGTTCCAGAAAGGGCAACAGTAGGGGACCGCTGGGTGCCATAGGAACTGCACATATCCGCTTCATGGTCGAATGCACATACAGGATCTGAAGCAGGGCCTGGAAACAGATGCCTTCTGTATGGTGATTATTTCTAGCATGAGCCTATGCTTGATTGCCTGAGCCTTGGTTCTTGGTTCAGTCTGCTTAGCTCACACCTCTAAAATCAGCATTTTTTTTTCTAGACGTCACCCCCTGTCTCCATTCCCCACCACCGCCCCCCACCCCCGCCGCAAAACCTGGAGCTTGTTAGCTTCTCAGATTCTAAGTTGGCAATTCTTTGTTGGCTGAAGCCTCAACCTGGTCCAGCTGAACATGCTGAGGATCAAACTTTGGGGGCAAAACTCTAAAACTGAGCGTGCATTGTTGTCCTTGGCTGACTTCACTAAGCAAGAGCTCCATCAAGGAAAGCCACTGTTCTGAAAATGGCTGGACAGGATTTTGGACCAGGTACATGTCCACCTGAAGGATCTCTGGAATGATGGCCATGTCATGGGCTTAATGAGCTGGAGCCAGGAACGCCGACTGCTGAAGATCACCTCTGGTACCTTTCTGCTGCACTTCAGTGAATCATTGGAAGGGGGCATTACCTTTTCCTCCTTGGACAATGATGAGGTGCTCATCTCCTCCGCAGCCATGCACCAAGGAGGTACTGCGGTCATTCATGCTAACTGAAGTCATCTACCACTTCCAGCTGTTTACTGAGGAGGACTTACTTGAGAGCCTGCTGTATTTTCTCTGCTCCTGAAGCCCCCCAGGGACAAGGCTTTAGAGTGCTATTACTAGGAGAAAGTAAATCTTTAGGAAAAGAGGAAATACCTGAAACATAGGCTGATTGAGATCTCTAACTGATGGGTAGATGAACTAAAACAACCCCTAGAGCCAAAACTGGTATCATTAGAGCTGGAGCCCAGACTGGCCTGAGGGCCAGAGCTCAGCCTGAAGTTAGAGCCACTGCTTGAGCAGGGCTGGATTTGGGTCCAGCACCAGAGCCCACACTAGGCATGGCATCACAGATAGTGCCAGAACCAAACCTGGGCCCAGAACTGAAGCTGACGTCTGTTCTAGAGCCATTCCCAGGGACCCCGAGGAAATAGCCATTTCTTTAAAGATGTGCTTCTAGTGTAATGAGATGCAAGTGAAAGTGAGACTCTGGATATGAGACTGTTTCCTGCCTGGAACATTAGAGGAATAGCCCTGTTCAGAAAGGGGCATTTCTGAGCAGAAGAAGCTGATAAACTTTGCTGACTTAGCAGGAAAAAATAGAAAGCCTGTAGATTCCTTGTTTATGTTTAATAAAAAGTCCCCATGCCATTTATATTAGTATACTCAATCTTCTTTCATCTGTTATCTTTGGGGCTGGGCAGTTCTTGTCCAGAGAATAGTTCATTTCATAGATTAGTTCTCTGTCTTCATTAGTAAATGTGATATTTATTAAATTGCATTCCTTTCTTAACCTTCTTGACATGATAATGGGTGGATGGATGTTGAATATAAAACAGCAGATTATTTAGTATGACTACAGCTTAAGCAGATACAGAGCAGAGCTTAATAAAGAAGGAAGTTGGACACCTGATTCCAGGGGAGTTGTGAGAACTTTTACCAGTTAATGGTAGCTTTGGGATATCTGTTTTCTGTTCAGCTGTTAGAGTTCAAGGACCTCACATTTATTGCAATTAGACTTTGACTTTTTCATTCTTTGGGGTTTATTCGTGTATTTGCAGGGACTCCCCAGGCTTTATTTTCTGTTTTTGCACTGATAGTTGTACTTATAATGACAAGTTTAATTGTAGTTGACCTTTACAGCCCACATAGGATAAAACTTTCTAGTTATATCCTTATTCCTAAAGCTTTCATTTATTATTCCTGGAATTTGTTAATTATTATTAAATTGAATAATATGCAAAAACTGGAACATAAGCTTACCAGCGTCTTGCCCTGATACTGATTTTTCAGCAGCTGACTTTGGATTGATGACACTGGTCTAGAGATTTTGATACAGAAATCTTCGGTAAAACCTTTCTAGGTAAAGCATTAAGTGTTAATGAATCAGTGCTTTTGAAATTGCAGCGGGCATGGTGGATAAGTTAGTCTTTTTTGTTTTTGTTTTTGTCTTTTTCCCTTATCTAGGGCCACACCCATGGCACATGGAGGTTCCCAGGCTAGGGGTCTAATCGGACCTGTAGCTGCCGGCCTTCACCACAGCCACAGAAACGTGGGATCCAAGCCGCATCTGCAACCTACACCACAGCTCACGGCAATGCCGGATCCTTAACCCACTGAGCAAGGCCAGGGATCGAACCCGCAACCTCATGGTTCCTAGTCGGATTCGTTAACCACTGAGCCACGACGGGAACTCTGATAAGTTATTCTAATTAGTTGTAATCCAGAAACATTCTCAAGGTTTATTTTGAATGGCATTATATTATCATATATTACCCTTGACGTTAGCAAGACTGACCTCATCTATTTGAAAATTATTTTTTAGTACTTTTTAATGGTGGTGGCTGAGGAGGTGAACCAAGATTAAGACACTGCAATTCTTCCTTTGTAATATCTTGTTTTCATCCCCTGTTTCTATGACTGCTGCTTCCTTCAACTTTGTTTTTATAATCATATTTTAAGAATAGTGCAAGTTTGAGTAAAGTGGCAGAATAGGTAGCACCTGGAATCTGTCTCTCTACCTGGACAGTAATTGCTCTTGTAGAATCTGTCTGAATTAACTATTTTGGAACTCCGAGGTCTTTTAAAGGCTTGCAACTTCCCAGAAAAAACTTTGACAATTAATTTTGGTCAGTTTCAGCTCTTAGCATGGTAACAGCTACCCATGCCCTAGCCCCAGCCACGTGGCAGGCCACCATGTACATGTTCCTGGAGCAGCTTACATATAGATTGTGGGAGATGGAGTGGACAGAAAGGACCCTGACCTTAACTGTTGAGGATCTGTGTTCTGATTGCTGATTATTGCTTCTGATCACAGGTGCAGACAGAGAGGCAGGCAATGATTGTTGCATCTTCCCCCCTAGTTGCAAGTCCCTCCCCCTCTGGTTGAAGTGTTTTCCAGGGGATTTAAAGGGTTGATACCCTTCTGCAACGTGGCACTCCTTTAATTTTGGCTTTTTCCCCTTTTGGGAGCCAGGCATTAAAGACTAGGACATTTGGAAACAACTGCACATAGGAGGAAAATTAGAAAGTAACTCTGCATGTTCAGGGAAAGCTCAGAAAAGACCTTAAATTTACACTTAAGACTGACTCTCAGCACAGAGGCAGCTTACAGCAACAAAACAGTAACAAAAAGAGCAAACGCTGGGGAAGGGGGAGAATCTGATTTCTAGAGGTATCAAATAGGTACTAGACAGATTCAAATGACCAGTGTTAAACAAAAAAATCAGAAGACATAACAAAGAAACAAAAAATGGTTCATTCAGAAGAAAATAATAAATCAACAGAAACTGTTCCTGGAAAAAACCTAACAGCAGATATACTGGGCAGACTCTAAAGCAACTTAAGGATTCTTAAGGAATTAAAGGAAGATGTGTAGGAAGTCAAGAAGGTGATGTATGAACCAAGTGAAAATGTCAGTAAAAGGTAGAAAGTCTAAAGAAACTAAGAAATTCTGAAGCTGAAAAGTACAGTAATTGAAATGAAAAAAAAATATTCTAGATGTTCCAAAGAGATTTGATCAGGAAGAAGAAAGAATCAGCAAAATTGAAGATAGTGTGCTGGAAAATTTCTAGTCTGAGGAATACACACACAAAAAAAGATTGAGGAAAAGTGAGCAGAGCCTAGGACTCCATCAAGTGGATCAACATATGCATTATTGGAGTTCCAAGAGAAGAGAGGAAGGTGCAGAGAGAATATTGGAAGAGATAATGGCTAAAAACTTCTCAAATTTGCTGGAAGGTATAAACATCCAAGGAGCTTAAAAAGTTCTAATTAAGTGAACTCAGAAACCCACACTGGGACACATTATAATCAGAGAAGGGCAAAGGAGAGACTCTTGCAAGCAGCAAGAAAGCAAACCACCACATAGAAGAGAATTTTTCGTAAGATTTTCAGTAAATTTCTCATTAGAAACTTTGGAGGCCAGAAAGTAGTGGGCTGTTAGGTTTGGTTTGTTTGTTTCCTTTTAGCACTATGACTATATCCCTATCAGAGAAGAACCTTCTATCCAGCAAAACTATCCTCAAAGAGCGAGGGAGAAATAAAGACATTCCCAAATTAACAGAAGCTGAATGAGTTCAGGACCTCTAGGCCTGTCCTGCAAAAAATGCTCAAGGGAGTCTTGCAAGATGAAATGAAACGGAACTAAAAAAAAAAAAAGAAAGAAAAAATGGAGTTTCCGTTGTGGTGCAGCGGTTAACAAATCTGACTAGGAACCGTGAGGTTGTGGGTTTGATCCCTGGCCTCACTCAGTGGGTTAAGGATCTGGCATTGCCATGAGCTGTGGTGTAGGTCGCAGATGTGGCTCGGATCCTGCGTTGCTGTGGCTGTGGTGTAGGCTGGCGGCTAACAGCTCCGATTAGACCCCTAGCCTGGGAACTTGCACATGCCACGAGTGCAGCCCAAAAACAACAACAACAACAAAAAAAATGGCAAAAAAAAAAAAAAGGAACTAACGCAAAGCTGTATGGAGAAATAGAGATCTCACTAAAAGCAAATAAATGGGCAATTATAAAAGCTAGTGATACTGTAACAATGATTTGTAACTATATATTTTTCTTCCTATATAACTTGAGACCAGTACATTTAAGGCCCAATGCTTGAGTGTAAAAGCTAGTGTTACTGATAACTTTGGTTGGCAACTCCAGATCTTGTTTTCTGCATAATTAAGAAACAGCATTTAAAAGATTGCTAGTTTGTTTGGAGCACATAGTGTATAAAGATACAGTTTTGTGACACCAAAAACCTTTTAAAGGGGTAAGGATGGAGCAGAATTTTTGTTACTGAAGTTAGTATAAACTTAAGGTAGACTGTTGTGACTTTAGAGTATTAAATGTAATTCCATGGTGTCAACTGCAAAAAGAGCCCTAGAATATACACAAAAGGAAATACATGGTCCGGCTATATGCTCTACAAGAGACTCATATTAGACCCAAAGTAACAAACAGGTTGACAGTGAAAGGATGGAAAAAGATATTCCACGCAAATAGGAAATACGAAAGATTAGGAGTGGCTATATATACTAATGTCAGACAAAATAGACTTTACATAAAGATTACAAGAGGCAAAGGAAGACTTTATAAATTAATAAAAGTTTCAATACAGCTAAGATGGAACAATGGTAAACATTTGCACACCAATAAACATCAAAATATATGAAGCAAAAACTGACAGAATTGAAGGGAGAGATAGTTCTGCAGTCAAAGTTGGAGACTTCAGTATCCCATTCGTAATAATAATGGATAGAACATCCAGACAGAAGATAAGGACAGAATTTAAACAATACAAGCTAACTAGAGCTAACAGATAGATGTAGAACATTGTACCCAACAGCAACAGAATACACATTCTTCTCAAGTGCACATGGGACCTTTTCCAGGATAGAGCATACGTTAGGCCACAAAGTAAGTCTCAATACATTTTAAAAGATAAATATCATACCAGTGTCTTTTCTGACCACAGTGGAATAAAGGTAGAAATCGTTAACAAGAGGAAATCTGGAAAATTCAGAAATATTGGAAATTAAACAACACTTTTAAACAAGTAATGGATCAAAGAGGAAATCATAGGAAATTTAGAAAATAGATGAATGAAAATGAAAATACAACGTATCAGAACTTATGAGAAGCAGCAAAAGTGGTGCTAAGGGGGAAATTTATAGCTATAAGTGCTATTATTACATAGAAAAATAAGAAAGATCCTAAGTCAGCAATCTTAACTTCATAATTTAAGGAACCAGAAAAGGAACAAATAGCCCAAAGCTAGCAGATAGATAAAGAATAGAAAAACAATAGAGAAAATCAGTGAAACCAAAAGTTGGTTCTTCAGAAAAAAAAAATCAAAATTGATAAACCTTTAGCAAGATAGACTAAGAAAAAAAAAGTCTAATTACTAACATAAGAAGTTAAAGTGGGGGGGAATCCCATCGTGCCTCAGCAGTAATGAATCTTACTAGCATCCATGAGGACGCAGGTTCGATCCCTGGCCTTGCTCAGTGGGTTGAGGATCCAGCATTGCCGTGAGCTGTGGTGTGGGTCACAGACGCAACTCAGATCCTGCATTGCTGTGGCTGTGGTGTAGGCCAGCAGCTACAGCTCCGATTCAACCCCTAGCCTGGGAACCTCTATATGCCATGGGTGCGTCCCTAAAAAGACAAAAAAGAAAAGGAAAAGAAATTAAAGTGGGAACGTTACTACAGAAATAAAGAGGACTGTCTACAGAAATAAAAAGGATTATAAGAAAGTACTGTGAACAATGGTACCCTAGCAAAGTGCATAACCTACATGAATTGACGGGTGCTCAGAAACACAAGACCTACTGCAATACTCAGTATCACAAAGAAATAGAAAACATGAATAAATGTATAACCAGTTAGGAGATTGAATTAGTAATTAAAAATCACCGAACAAAGAAAAGTCCTGAACCTAAGGTTAAATTCCACCAAATATTTAGAGAGGAACTAGTACCAATCTTTCTTAAAGTTTTCCCAAAAATTGAAGAGAAGGGAATACTTCCTAACTCATTCCATGAGGCCACCATTACCCTGATGCCAAAGCAGACAAAGACACTGTAATAAAACTTTAACCCCTGGTGAACATTGATGCACATATCCTTAACCAAATACTACCCTACAGAATTCAGCACGTTTAAAGAATTATACACCATAGCCAAGTGTGCTTTATTGCTAGAATGCATGAATGCTCTAATATATGAAAACTTGACCAGTACAACATGCCGCGTGAATAGAAAGTAGGATAAAAACGACAAAATCATCTCAATTGATGCAGAAAAAGCATTTGACAAAATTAAACACCCTTTCATGACAAAAACAGTTGACCACCTAGGAATAGAAGGAAGCTACTTCAGCATAGTAAAAGCCGTATATAAAAAAAAAACGTAATGGAGTTCCCTTCGTGGCTCAGTGGTTAATGAATTCGACTAAGAACCATGAGGTTGCGGGTTCAATCCCTGGCCTTGCTCAGTAGGTTAAGGATCCGGCATTGCCGTGAGCTGTGGTGTAGGTTGCAGACGCGGCTCGGATCCCGCGTTGCTGTGGCTGTGGCAAAGGCCGGCGGTTACAGCTCCTGTTAGACCCCTAGCCTGGGAACCTCCATATGCCGCGGGTGCAGCTCTATATAAAGGCAAAAAAAAAAAAAAAAGACAAAAAAAAAAAAACGTAGTGACCATCATACTTAATGGTAGAAAGACTGAAAGCTTTTTCTCTGAGATGAGGAACAAGGCCAGGGTTCCCGCTTTCACTATTGCTGTTCAACGCAGTATTGAATGATGTAACCATAGCAGTTAGCCAAGAAAAAGAAGAGACATTTAAATTGGGAAAAAAGTAAAATTATCTCCTTTTGCAGATATGATTTTATAGGTAGAAAATCCTTAAGATTACACACACACATAGCTGTTAGCACTGGTAAGTGAATTCATCAGTGTGGCAGAATACAAAGACAAAAATCTTTTCCATTTCTGTACAGAAACAGTGAATAATCTGAAAAGAAATTAGAAAAACAATTCTATTCATGATAGAATCAAAAGAATAAAACACTTAGGAATTAACTTTTCCAAAGAGGCCAAAGACTTGTGCAAGAGAACTATAAGACATTGCTGAAAGAAATTAAGGAATAGGTACATAGATAAATAGGAAAACATCCTATGTTCATGGTTTGGAAGACTTGATATGTCAATTCTGGAATTCCCACTTCAATGCCGAGACACAGGTTCAATCCTCAGCCTGGCACAAGAGGATCTGTCATTGTTACAACTGTAGTGTAGGTAACAATTTTGTCTCAGATGTGATCTCTGGCCCAGGAACTCCATAAGCCATGGGGCAGCCAAAAAAGAAAAAAATAAATTAAAAAAAATAAAATGTCAATTCTATCCAAAGCTATTTGCAGATTCAGCCCCAACCATGTCCGGAATCCTAGTTATATTTTTACAGATTAAAAAAAAAAAAACTCATCCTAAAATTCATATAAAATCTCAAAGAACCCAAAATTGCCAATATAATCTCGAATAGGAAGAATAAAACTGGAGGACCCACACTCCCTGATTTCAAAACTTATACAAGGCTACAGTAGTCAAAAAAATGTGTTGCCGGAGTTCCTTGGTAGACTAGTAGTTAAGAACCTGGCATTGTTGCTGCTATGGCTAGGGTTCGATCCTTGACACGGGAACTTCTGTACGCTATGGGGGCAGCCAAAACAAAGATAGTATGGTATCAGCATAAAGTTAGATATATAGGCCAATTGAAATAGAGTGGCTATAAATATAATTGTCACATACATGGCCAAATGATATTTGACAGAGGTACCAAGACCAGACTGTTAGTTGGGGAAGAGACAATCTTCAAAAAATGGTGCTGGGTAACTGAATATCACCATGCAAAAAAAAAAAAATGAGGTTAGATCCTTACCTAACACTATATTCAAAAATTAATTCAAAATGGATCATTGACCTAAACTCAAGACCCGAAACACCCCCTGCCCTAAAAACTCGTAAGAGAAAACCTAGGACAAAAACTTCATGACATTGAATTTGGCACTGATTTCTTGGATATGTCACCTAAGACACAGGTAACAAAATAAAAAACAAATTAGACACCAGGAAAATTAAAAAATATTGGGAATCAAAAGACACTTCGCAACCCACAGAATGGGAGAAAGTATTTGCAAATCATATCTGATAAAGGATTATTAAATAGAATGTGTAGAGAACTCCGAAAACTCAACAACAGAGCAATCCAATAACCCAGTTCAAAATTGGGCAAACAATTCAAATAGACATTTCTCCAAAGAAGATATATCAATGGCCCATAAGCACATGAAAAGAAACACATCACTTATCTTTAGGAATGTACAACTCAAAACTACAATTAGATAGATACCTCCTTACACCCATATTCTTCACACTTGCTAGCATAGCTACTATCAAAAAAGCAGGGAACAAGTGTTTGAAAGAATGTGGGGAAACGAGTCCTTGTACATTATTGGTAAGAATGTAAAATGGTACAGCCACTGTGGTAGTGTGGTAGTTCTTGAAAAATTATAAGTAAAATTACCGTTTGATCCACCAATTCCACATGTAATTGAAAGTAGTATCTTGAGGCAGTATTTGTGCATTTATGTCATAGCAGCATTGCTCACAGTAGCTTAAATGTAGAAGCAATCTTGTGTCCATGGATGAATAAATGGACAAGCAAAATGCACATGTATGCAGGGTAATATTCAGTCTTAAAAAGGAAGGAAATTCTGCAATATGTTGTGCAGTAAGTACATGGATGAACATCGAGGGCGTTATTGTTTATGAAATAAGCTAGTCACAAAAAGACAGATACTCTATGGGGTTTCACTTATACAGAAGTCATTTAGAGGCGTCAGTCATCAAAATAAAGTATATGGTGGATGCTAGAAGGAGGGCAAAATGAGTTGTTTAGTGGGTATAGAATTTCCTAAAAAAAAAATTAAAAAAAAAACAATACATCTTCCAAATAGACAAAATTGGGGTGCCCAAGATATCCTTACATATAAGCCTGTTGACTGAATCTCCAGATCCCAGATTGTTCACTGTACTCTCCAAAATGTCAAGCTAAAGTTCAGCCTGGTGCAACATCATCTGTTATCTGGTGATAAATGTCCATCCCTTTGAGAACTAGAGTCCTCTCAATACTTAAATATTTCTGTTGAATAAGTTGTTCAACAACTTATTCAACAGAAATATACTGTTGAATATATACTGAAATCATTTTTTAAAAATTCATCCTATGTTAGCTAAACTAATTTTCTCCCAACCTTCTCTTTTACCTTTTCATTCTTGAAACGCTTGTTATTTACCTCAAGTGCCCTTTCCCTTCCTCCTCCTATATGTAAATCTTTTTAAAGACCTACTTAAATCTGAACTCCCTTAGGAAACTTTTCCTAACTGCCCCACTTGGAGTGGTTCCTCTTTTCTTCTAAAGACTTATGGTACTTAGTGTCTAAACAGTTCATTTAATAGATGACATTGGCTAATATTTGTTGGTGTCCACTTGTCTTTTTTCCCAAAATATCTCTAAACTTACTGGGCTCAGAGCTATGTCTTAAAATTATTTGTATTACCCACTTGACAATAATATGAATTGATTTATTGATATATTGTGAATAATAAGCAGTAAAGATATTCTTCAAATTTCAGACATGTCTTTCAGATTCAAGAGCATCTGACAGGATTTCTTTTCTCTCTCTCTCTCTCTTTTTTTTTTTTTTTCTGTCTTTTCTAGGGCCGCCCCTGCGGCATATGGAGGTTCCCAGGCTAGGGGTCTAACAGGAGCTGTAGCTGCCGGCCAATGCCACAGCCACAGCAACGCGGGATCCGAGCTGCGTCTGCGACCTACACCACAGCTCACGGCAACGCCAGATCCTTAACCCACTTAACAATGCCAGGGATCGAACCTGCAACCTCATGGTTCCTAGTCAGATTCGTTAACCACTGAGCCACGGTGGGAACTCCGCATCTGACAGGATTTCTGCAAAAGATATTCAGATTGAGTACTAGTTCTTGTTAAATTTTTCTAGAGCATTTAAATGTGGTATCAGTAAGGGAGTTCACATCGTGGCTCAGTAGTAATGAGCCCAGCTAGTATCCATGAGAACGCGAGTCCGATCCCTGGCCTTGCTCAGTGGGTTAAGGAGCCAGCATTGCCGTAAGCTGTGGCGTAGGTCGCAGATGTGGCTTGGATCCTGTGTTGCTGTGGCTATGGTTTAGGCTGGCAGTTGCAGCCTGGGAACCTCCCTATGTCATGGGGGCGGCCCTAAAAAACCAAAGTAAAAACAAGTGATATCAGTAACTTGCCTGTTTGTGAGGTGACTTTGTATTTTTCCAGGTAATAAGATGATTTCTAGAAATTTGGAATCTTCATTTTTTCCCCTATAATATATCAGAAATAAAAATTAGTATATGGGTACTAATACATCTCTTTAAAGTTAGTTATAGAAATGACTTGCTAGATCACTGTTGTAACACTCATAAGGATTTTTGTTTTGTTTTTAAGTTATGAGTTAAAATGGACTTGAAGTTAGCAAATCTGTGTTCCTTTACTGTAATACTGCATTTTTTCTGTAATAAAGTTGTTTTAAAGTTTTTGTGTGAGTCAGTAAGTTGCATAAAAGTTTCTGTTAGTCTCGTGTGTGTGTGTATAAACATATATATATACCTTCTCTAGAGTTATGATTAGGATATTAAAGTATTAAAATTTATTGCTTTAGATAACATTTCAGTAACTTTTATGCCCTCCACTAAGCACCTAGAAAAATAGGTGAGTATTATTTTAAGAATTTTAATAGAGAATGTGTTTATCATGGGCACAAAACTGTAATAGATTAGTATCTATTTTAAGCAGTACTTTTTTTTATAAGCTATTATTTCACCTATTTCTTTTGGAGAATTGAATTAGATTTTAAGTTGTTCAAGGGCAGAGGTTTTATCTTATACTTACTTGTGTCCTCAAGGTTTAATCTAATGTCTTACATCAGAATGCATCAATAAATGTTAAGATGATAAAAATGTCAGTTTTTGTAGCTTTTGGGGAGCTTGTTTTTTTTTTGTGGAAGAATGAATTTACTATGATTTTATTTGATTTTTTTTCTTTTGTTTTTCAGCCCCATTGACAAACCTTCTGATTCACTCAGCATAGGGAATGGTGATAATTCCCAGCAGGTAAGATTTTTGATACTGTATTGCTTCATTTATCTGCTATTGCCTGAAACAAGGCATTCTGTGCAAGTGAATTTTCTAGATAGTGAAAAATACTTTAAACGCTGAGACAATTTAAAAACACTTGTAGTGGACATATTTATTAAGTGTATTAGAATTAGCCCTCTTTTCCTCCACAGAGTAGAGCATAATTTAATCTTTTTTTAATGATTCAGAATTATCAAGACCATATGTTACTGTACTGTATGCCAATACATCAGTGTCCTTAGAGTCCACGGATATTCTTGGTCTTTTTGACCCTACATGAAATAGTCCCAGACTAGCATGCCTTCTACAATCAAGATTTTGAGTGTTTCCCTGCCCTATGTTCCCTTTGTCCCTTGCTGTCAACGTTAATTTTCTGTTTCTTTCAGTAAACTTGCCCCCAAGTTTTCCCCCTTCCCTCAAAGGAGCTTTGAAATGATAAACCAAATAGTTAAGCTTAAACTTAACTATTTGCAAACATTATAATACTGAAGGAGATCCTGATCTTTATAGCCTGCTTTGTATTATCTTGTCTAGTTGCTAGTTTTCCGTTTAAGTTTCTGTATACCTTACATTGGTATAAAAAAAAGTAGTTCTAATCTCCTCTGTAAATAATAGTCAGTTCCCCACAGTGTTTGTGAGAAACTTGAGATCTAAAAAAACCCAGGTTTTCTAAACTTTTTTCTCACAAATTCTATGAAATAATTTGAAAATCCGTGTATCCCCTGTATATTGTATTTTAATATTAAATATTTTTTATAATAGGTTAAAATAGCTGCAAAGGATGTAATTTCCAGCTTATTGTAAATTTTGATATTGTCAAATAAACATGCTACATGTGTTTTTAATAAGTAAGAGATTGAAGTATCAGAATGTTTGGTCACTCTCATCCATTTACACAATCTCTTTTTTAACAGAAATTTTACATCATTCCTTATTCTCTTTGAACTCATTTTTTTAGTTTTCACTGGCATTACAGAATTTTTTCTTACTGCAGTATAGTTTATGCTTGATAGGAATACACTTCTTTCAAATAAAAGTAGACAAAATTTTGAATTAGAAAAAAATTTTGTTGACCCAAATGCCAAATTTCTTCTGAGTTTTTATTATAGTATTGATTTGATCAAAGCAATATATAGAAGTATAGATTTTGATTAAAAATCATTAAACAAAAAGAATAATGCCATTTGCAGCAACATGGATGGAATTAGAAACTCTCATACTAAGTAAATCAGAAAGAGAAAAACAAATACCATACGCTATCACTTATATCTGGAATCTAATATACTACACAAATGAACCTTTCCATAGACACTTGGAGAACAGACTTGTGGTTGCCAAGGGGGAGGGGGAGGGAATGGGATGGTCTGGGAGTCTGGGGTTAATAGATGTAGACTGTTGCCTTTGGGATAGAAAAGCAAGGAGGTCCTGCTGGATAGCATCGGGAACTATGTCTAATAACTTGTGACGAATCTGTATATGTATGCTTAACCGGGTCACCACGCTGAACAGTTGAAAAATTGACAGAAAACTGTAAACCAGCTGTAATGGAAAGATAAAAATTATAATATTAAAGAAAAATTAGGTTGAAATGAACCTTCAAAAAAAAATCACTAAACACTAAAATTACATTGGAATTTTACCTCTTAAAGAGGTAGCTAAGGCCATTTTAAAATTATCTTCCTGTATCTGTGGATGAATATTGTCCATTGGTACAAGGAGACACATTTCAGCACTAATCTTAGTTGTGTTCTCATTTTTTAAAGATATAATTGCTGAGACATCTTGTTCATGTAAATAAGTAGATGCAAGAAAGAATATTATATCAATATCACTCAAGTTTTTGAACTGCTCCTGAATTAAATACCTAAGAATCATATTAAGATTTATTATAAGAATTACTTTTAATGCTGTACTTGACTAGATCTTTTTTCCATTTTTGTTTAAAACCAAAGTATTGGGAATCTCCTAGTTTGCCAGAGAATCTAGTCATTAGAGTTAGTCACTCTCTCATCACTAATCTGAGTATTTCTAATAAATTTTTGTTTGGCTCCCAGAAAGTTTTTGTTCTTGGGCAATACCATAGTTAGATTCCAGAGAGTGAGTTTTTGTTTGTTTGTTTGTTTTGGTAAAGTGATAAAAATTAGGTTGCAAAAGGAGAGGATACAGGCTAAGTCTTTTCAGGAAGATCAGTTTTAGAAAAGAATATGTATGTAAATTGATGGATTTCTTGGAAAATTTACATTCTCATAAAAAAAGGCTTCAGGTACCCCAGTTTGAAGATCACTGTTCTAATACCTTTTGTAGCAAGCCTTTTAAATTATTAAATTGTATAAACTTATATTGATTATTCTTTTCTTTTTCTATTTTATTTAGATATCTAACAGTGATACACCTTCACCACCACCTGGTTTATCCAAATCCAATCCAGTCATCCCCATCAGTTCATCCAATCACAGTGCACGATCTCCTTTTGAAGGGGCAGTAACTGAGTCACAGTCGTTATTCTCAGACAATTTTCGCCATCCCAACCCTATCCCAAGTGGGCTTCCACCTTTCCCCAGCTCCCCACAGACATCCAGTGACTGGCCTACAGCACCAGAGCCACAGAGCCTCTTCACATCAGGTATATAACTATACTGCGTGTGTTAGTAATTATACTCATTAAAATGAGACCCTTGCTGGATGTGCTTTTATCCTTTTTTGGTCCACTCCTTTTTTCATAAAAATTTAAACATTTAAACCGCAAGGAATTGGTTTGTTAGGTAAGAAGTTGTATGACCTAGAACTTACTATGTTAGCAGATCTCTCCAGAAATCAAGAGTTAGATCATTTCCAATAATCTAATGTTCATTCCTCTGGGAAGTACTAAGAACTTAGACTTTTTAATCAGATTTGTGTTTGTACAGTTATATTTTTAAAAAATTTTCCCCAGCTGACAGAGAAGTATGTTAGTTACTACTGAATGTTATATATTGGCATTTTGAGCCATTTCCATTTTCATTCATTATAAGTTCTCATTAATTTGAAGGAGATGTAAAACTCAGACAATTAAAAAATAAAGATTAAATAGATAACTTTTTTCATTAAATTATAGTAACAGTATATAAAGTGTATATTCAAAATTAGTCTTTGCCTTTGATAAATACATTTTAAATAAACTTTACTAATTGAGTTCTGTTATAGTTCTTTTGTTTTGCTTTTTTAAGGCCACACCCATGGCATATGGAGATTCCCAGGCTAGGGGTCAAGTCGAAGCTATAGCTGCTGGCCTACGCCACAGCCACAGCAAGGCCATACCCAAGCTACATCTACGACCTACACCACAGCTCACGGCAGCGCCAGATCCCCAACCCACTGAGTGAAGCCAGGGATCGAAACCACAACCTCATGACTTATTCTCTATTTAATGACTTATTCTCCGTTTTGATGATAAATAGTTGAGAGTATAATTTGCATTTCAAGTGGTACTTTGTTTTCTTTGATTAGCAAAATCAGTCTGTATCATTCAGTTTTTGAGGTTAGTTAACTTTATGAAATTATTGTTAGAAGTATATGAGACCTTTTTGTAATTTTACGTCTTAATGTTCTAAGAGATGATATAGATTTTGCACATATTTGCTTTTGTCTTATGATGTTTCACTAGTGTGAAAGAGAGCTATATTTTTAATTCATCACTCATTTTTTTTTTCCCCACCAGAAACAATCCCAGTATCATCCTCTACAGACTGGCAAGCAGCGTTTGGGTTTGGTTCTTCTAAACAACCAGAGGATGACTTAGGTTTTGATCCCTTTGATGTCACTCGAAAAGCCTTAGCAGACCTGATTGAAAAGGAACTGTCAGTCCAAGACCAGCCTTCCCTTTCTCCCACGTCTCTTCAGAATGCCTCTTCACACACTACAACCGCCAAAGGTCCAGGCTCTGGATTCCTGCATCCTGCTGCACCTGCAAATGCCAACTCTCTCAATAGTACCTTTTCAGTCTTGCCACAGAGGTTCCCTCAATTTCAGCAGCACCGAGCAGTTTATAATTCATTCAGTTTTCCAGGCCAGGCAGCCCGCTATCCTTGGATGGCCTTTCCACGCAATAGCATCATGCACTTGAACCACACAGCAAACCCCACCTCAAATAGTAATTTCTTGGACTTGAATCTCCCGCCACAGCACAACACAGGTCTGGGAGGGATCCCTATAGCAGGTAGGTTCATTTATAGCCTTTGAAAATTTGTGAATAACTCATGCCTTCAGGTTGTTGGGGTTGGTAGGGAGGGAACTTCTGAATAACAAAGTACTTATCATTAGTCATGGAAATTTCAGTGGGAAAAAAATTGAAGTCTTTATCAGAATCTAAAAAATGTTTAATTGGATGGATGCCTTGTAATATTGAGCTTTATAAGGATGGTGGAGTATTATACCTAGTTGTTGCTTAGACTAGTTACCAAACTTTCTTGCGGCATATAAATGCAAAAAGATAAAAACAGTGGGCTCTGAAGTTATGGTGCCATGAAGTCCAACACCATGGTAAAAAGTCTGATTTTACATTTTAAAAGTTAAACTGGTTCAAAAAAAATTTTTAAGATGGTCATTAGTGAGAGCATGAGGGATAAAGCCACTCCCTAATTCCTTTTGTCAGTTTATTTATTTTGACCGACAGACATGTACACATATACATGTACACCCACACACCTCAAAACTGGACTATATATTAATAAAGTACTGATATTTGAGAACTCTCATTATGAATGTTTTACAGACATCATATGTGCATAAGTATACTTTCTGTGAAAAAGAATTTATTCAAGGAGAGTTATTTTCCCCTTTTGGTCTGTTATGTTATTTCTGGGGTAAATATTAGGTTCCTATAACTGAGGCAAGAATACTTCTGGTTTTGTACTGCTACCCTTGAAGGTTTCAGAACTTTTGGCTTTTAAAGTCCCATCTGGTATTTATTAGATCAAGTGACTTCTATATCTATAGAAATCTTTCTTATTAATATTTTTTTAATTTAATTGGGCTTTAGATATGATTGGTGAGAGAGAATTTGTTCTCTCTTGATTCTCTCAATAGCATAGAATCGTCCCTCACTCTGTTACATAACTTATAATATTTATTTTTATCCCGTCATGGCCTTTATGATATGGCATGGCACACTTGTTTTAATAATGTGCCGTTACCAGCAAGGCGTTCATTCTCTTGTTTTTTTAGTAAGTTTGATAGATAAATTTACAGAGATCCATCAGAATTCTTTGGCTGTATTCTTTTTGTGACCAACAACATTTCATTTTCAAGACAAGCAGTTTAAGAGAGCATGGTTTGTGGCTGTTGATAGAGTGAAGTTAACAATTGATACAGTGAAGTTAATTTATATAAGCATGATAGCACCTAATGTTGTGGTTTGCACATTGGTGGGCTCGTGATATTGTTCATTTGATAATGGTAGTTAGAAGGTAATTGAGAGTGACATTTTTCAGTCCTCTTCTACCTGGTATTCACTTGTGAAACAGTAAGTGTTCAGTTCCTGATACTGTTTTTTTTTTCATCCATTCAAGACAACAATTCGAATATAATTTTATTATGTTTTGCTTTGTTTTAATCATTTAGAAATGTGGCACTTAAATGACTAGTAGTGTATTTCATAACATTATAACACTAAAAGTTAAAGTTACTGTAAATATTCTAAACATTTAACAGTAAAGTAGTAAACCAGTTACAATGAATATTTGGGTATCTTTTTACCCAACAATGAAGTGTAGGCCATATGGATAATACACAGAAAGTATAAAATATGGATACTGTTTCCAGGTCCTGTACATGTAATTGAAGCGATAAAATAAGATTATGTGTGAAAGTGGTAACTACATGATACTGGAATCGAAGAGACATCAGTGGAGCCTATAAATTGTCAGGGAAGCTTCATTGAAGAAGTAGTAATTGATCTGTACTATGGTTTTCTGGATTTGGGTTAGCAAGAGGGAAAGAGAAAGACCTTTTACGTTGATGGAAACTCCTGAATAAAGGTGTAGAGGTGGGACTTAGGACTTCTCATTACATTAAGAAGCAGTAGAGTGGCAGGAGGCGCTTCATCTATTTTATAGATAGAATGGATGAGAAGACGGGGAGCTCTGGCAGTGAGGCCAAACAGTG
The DNA here is from genome assembly GCA_004024745.2 of Catagonus wagneri. Taxonomy (NCBI): domain Eukaryota; kingdom Metazoa; phylum Chordata; class Mammalia; order Artiodactyla; family Tayassuidae; genus Catagonus; species Catagonus wagneri. Next base: position 192,839 of record PVHT020000237.1, on the reverse strand, counting down.
TGGACCTGATGTGATAGGAAGGAGGATGCCGTTGTTGGACTCCAGTTCTTAAATGTCTTCGTTGTGTACTTTTATTTGACCTGTTATGTGACCATCTTCAGTAAATGATCTGTTCTGATTTCATAGTTATCATATTGTTCACTGGCACAAAAGAGCAGTTTTAACCCAAATGTTTCAAGCCATTAGAAACTCTAGAAAAGCCACGGGGTTGTGAGTACTCATTGACTTGTGAGTGTAGTGGTCTTCGTGTTACTCATTTGAAATCTTCATCTAAAGCAGATACTTTATGAAAAAATATGGCATTAAATTATGGTCCTATGTTTGTGGGTTTTTCTTCTCTTTTAGCATACACACCCATAGAGAATAAAATACATTTTTTTCCAGATGTTCTAAGAGTGAAGAGACCAACTATAGGTTCCGAATCATTGTTGTATTTGGTGGGAGGTGGGGAGAGTTTGTTGTTTCAGATTTTCTATTTTTGACTATATATATATACACACTAGCTTGGTATTTAAACGGTGACTTATAATTAAGCTTATTATTAGATTATTTTTAAGACTCTCATGACCAGAGAAATTTTAATGTACCAAAATATTTAAAATTATTATCAGGAGTTATATGGAATCCCTCCATGGCCTCTAAATATTTGGCAAATACCTCAGAAAGCTGAATGTGCTAAATCTCAAAACAGGATGGTTGTACAATTGTAGCTAGTTGATTAAGGATTTTCAGTAACAATTAGAAATGACAAACTAAAATTTTGGAAAATTATGTATAATCTTACCTGTGAATTATTTGAAGCAATTTGATATGTGGGCAATATCTGCCTCCTACCCCTATCTGTAACTCTGTTGTGCTTGGAGTTGAACTATTGAAAAAGGTTTAACTCGGTATCCTGCAGTGAATATCATGGTTCTTACACAGGGTAGCTCTTTGTTAAGGGCTTCAAAATGGAGAGTAGATGCTGTTTCAGTAAGGCCTGCCACTTCTAAGATATGCTTAGACAATACTCCATACTGGAAAAGGCATGTTCATTTATTCTTTTGAAATGTAGAGCAAAATGGGGTTTCCTGACTGTTAGGACTCAGAGGTGTCACTTACTGGTGTATCATACAGATACCGTGCCTATATCTGTATTAAAATTTCCAGTTTTGGTTTGCTGCAGTTAACTATTAGAAATTGATATATCTGAAACCTGTCATGGGAAGGACAGTGGCCAGAGGTTTGACGTAAATGCTGTTTGCATTTCCTATAACTAATTGAAAACATTTTTGTGTTTAAAATTAGTTATTTCCTTAGTTAAGTAAAAATTTTTTTAGCAGCATTTTCTTGGCTGCATATCCAGTTTGCTAAATTTAGGAGGATTTTTGAAATAAATATTCTTGCTGTGATCAGTGTGCATTTATAGTAAAGTCCATTCAGATTTTTTAAAATTATTAGAACCATGTGCTTTGTTTTAAAAAGTGACTTTTCTTGTCCTAAAAAGTAAGGTACCTTGTTCAACTCCTTCATGTTAGGAATGACAAAGTGGAAAGATTAAATAATTTGTTAAAAGTCACACATTCAGTTAGTAGTACTGTTAGAGTAAGAATCTCCCATTTAGTAACTGAAATTTTTTTCACTTCAAAATTAATGTTCTTCATGAATGAAGATTACTGTCATTACTTTAACTTGGCTTTCTTCCCGTAGTAATTGATTTCTGCTCTCACACACTTGGGCGGTCCTCCCTCCCTCCTTTGTTTTGTCTTTTTAGGGCCGCACTTGCTGCATATGGAGGTTCCCAGGCTAGGGGTTAAATGGAGCTGTAGCTGCCGGCCTACACCACAGCCACACAATGCCAGATCTGAGCCCCGTCTGCGACCTACACCACAGCCCATGGCAGTGCTGGATCCTTAACCCACTGAACGAGGCCAGGGATTGAACCTGAGTCTTCTTGGATACTAGTCAGATTTGTTTCTGCTGAGCCACAGTGGGAACTCCTTGGGAGGTCCCTTTTTATGAACAGTTTCTATTCATGAGATAATTGGCCCAGCTTAAGGATATGACCTATAGTTACAAAATAGAATGAGATTTATTGACTTGATGAAAATTAATCTCTTGCTTGTTCGTTCTTTGAGTACCACTTTCTCACCAAGAACTCTAATCTAAAATTTCCTCTACACAGCCTTCTTGTCATGTAATTGGGAGTTATAGAATCTTTGCCAGTTTACTGAAAAACTATGAAATAACCTGTTCTGAATACCAACAGTCTTTTTCTTCATGTTATCAGTTAAGCTCTCTTTCCAAATGTAATAATTTTGCAGATGTATTTTTCAGAGAACTCTCTCCCAAGTTGTTTTTATTCCATAATGCTTAAAATTATTTGGAAAACAAATAATAATGTAAGTCTGTAAGTGTTGTTGTTTCAAAATATACGTGGAAAAATATTTGAAACTGATTACGATTAGATTTTTATCGTGTTTTTGTTTGAGTTTGAGGGCATTTAAAAAAATTCTTTGTTTCTGAATCAGCCGTTTTAAACAGTGACTTGATTGAATTTTTGAGTCATGTGTGAAACAAGTCACTTGTAGTCAAATAATTATCAATTATTGGGAGGACTGACCTCATTTCATATATAGTTCTCTGACAAAGAAGTGGTCATCTCACTCTCAGTCAGTTGGATCATTGTATTATTAGCATTTTGTTTTCTGATTACTTCACGAGTGCACATTGAATTTTCAGATGACAATTTGCTATATAAATTAATATTTATATCTTTTTATTTCTCTTTTCTAAACATTTCTGCTTTTAAAGGATGGTTTGTCATTTTTTCCTTTTAAAATTACATTTTCACTTCTGTGAATTTAGTGTTAATTTTTGCACAAAATAATAATATTAGGAGTGTCTGAATATATAAGAGGTCCAATTGGCTTGGAAAAGAATGGCTTTCCTGGTCTTTTTTTTTTCCTCCTTTTTGTATATTTATAAATCTAGATCTATTATATTTGTTCTTTAATCTTAATCTGACATAGTATTAAATTTAAGAGTGTGTTTAGAGTGTAACTACTTTCTAGGTACTTGATAAGTTTATATTTTAAAATCTTGTCTTATTTCACACCCACATTCCAGCCATTAAGCATGTATTTTATATATGTATCAGTATTCCAAATATTGAAATCATTTTTAAAGGGACTGTTAACAAATCTAGTCACCCATAACTAGACCATGACTGACTTTTCCACAGGGGAAGAAGAGGTGAAGGTTTCGACCATGCCACTGTCAGCCTCTTCCCATTCATTACAACAAGGACAGCAGCCTACAAGTCTCCACACTACTGTGGCCTGACAACAGAACTGAGAGGAGAGGATTAGACTCTGGGGTGCTTGCATGGGCAACCGGATTTTTGCATGATTCCTTTCTGATTTTGCATTTAATGTATACACCCAAAAGAGCGAATATAAACGTTCCTCATGCCTACAACTAGTGTGTTATCTCATAGTTGCTAAAGTATTTCTTCTTTAGGCCTTTAACACAATTTATTAGCATAATAATTTTGACATTGTTTCTCATGAGTGATACTATTTTTTAACTCACACAAATAAACTTGTAGTACTAATTAAGATCCCAGATGAGATTAGCTAGACTTGTTATTTTGGCTCTATTATTAAAATATACAAAGATAATGGTAGTTCCTTGTTTTCTGATTTGTGAAAAAAAATGGTAATATCCTAATATATTCATGAGAAATTTGGAAATTAAGAAGATAATGTTTATTGCATTCTTTGAAATAATTGAGAAGAAGGAATACATATAAAACAAAATTGGTGGTGTCACTTAATGCTCAGAAGGATGTTGTCAGCAATTGTTTGTAGTTGTGTGGATTTATATATCCTATATTATGCATTACATGTTTAGAAACTGTTTTTGTTCTCTCTCATTTGCACACTTGCACTTTCTTTTTGAATGGTTGTTAATTATATAGAGACACTTAAAAGATAATTATTGTAGACTAAATGCAATATAATCTCTTTTCTAATGCACTGCCTAGTATACCGGGAGATGCCTCAAAAACAACTTCAACTTAGTTTGATTTATCAGAAACTTGAATATGGGGTTGATGTTGTATGTGAGAAGCAACCATAGTAGTGTAACATTTGTATTGAAATAACAGTAGTTCTGTGGAATATTTGTTTGGAAATTTCATTGTTTAACAATTGAAATGTGACAATAAAACTATTGCAAGTACCTGACTAGAATGAGACTAAGGTGGAAGAGAAGTTAGGCCATGTAAGTTGTCATAGGTAATTGTAGTTAATCACAGAGAATAGTGGAGTACTTTATTAGGATATAATGTGAAGTGACATTTTTGGATAATAGACAATTTCTTAAAATAGTTTTAAAGCTGATAATAAAAGAAAATAAACTGAATTCTGTTCTGAGCATTACACAAAAGCTGGTTCAGCAAGCATGATTGTGTTCTGCCTAAAGTAAGCATCTGGGAAGAAAGAGGAAAGTCACATCTTTTGAGATTTCCAAAAACCAGTTGTGATAAAAGATATGTTTTAATTTGTTAATAAATATTAAAAGAGTAGCATGAATACCAAAAAAAGGAAGCCTCGAAATTTAAAGTAATAATAAAAATAATAATAATAAAGAAACAGCTCATTAGAAGCTGATAATATATTAGAGTTGGAATTTTCAGGGTTACCTCTAAATGAAGTCTGATACCTTTGGTAGTTATAATACACAAGTTAAATGTCTTTGTCTTGAGCTTTAGTGGGTAAACTAAAATCTCTTCTTAGATATCCTTCAATTTGGTTTCAGGTGTAAAAACAACTAATTATCTAGCCATTTAAATTATTCTTGTAAAATTCTGCATAAGTGACAATCTCTAACTTCTATTTAGAAGTGACTTCAGGACAGCATTATAAGAAATTTCGAAAATACAAATAAAATATTGTAGATTTGTTAGAAACCTTTTATAATTCATTGATTATGATTTCGTTTTTGCTATTTTAAGAGGCCAGGACATTGATGTTTCCTATGGTGCTGAGGCTCCTGGGCTTTGTGAACAAACTGGGACTCCCTGTGATAGGTCTTTCTGGCATAGCTTTCTCCTCCTTCAGTACAAACCTTTCATTACTCCGATCTTAGAAAAACCTAAGAGGTGGTTAGCTCCATTTAGTTACTTGTCTGTGTTGAGAGATACACCTGTTAAACAAGGCTTCTTTCCTGTGGTAGCTTTCTTCCTCCTTTCAAAAAGCTACCACAGGAAAGAAAACATACCACAACTCTGGTAGAAGTGTCAGGGAGTTTACCAGACTTGTTGAGGCCAGAACTGTCTTCCTGCCTGCTTCTCCCCCAGTGCCCCCCCACCCTTTACACAAACACATGGTAATCAGGAAAATGCTTTCTTAAGTAGTTAGGCTTCAACTTAGATATTTTCACATAGACTAGCTAAAGATTATCATTTAACTAGTTTTGTATCATTTAGACTTTGTAAGCCTAAAAAAATTAAGCTTCACTGTTTTGCTTGCTTAATATTTCATATGTTATGGTTTTAAAAAGTGAAGTCTTGCTAGGAACCATGAGGTTGCAGGTTCGATCCCTGGCATCACTAAGTAGGTTAAGGATCCAGCGCTGCCGTGAGCTGTGGTGTAGATCGCAGACACGGCTCGGATCCTGCATTGCTGTGGCTGTGGTGTAGGCTGGCGGCTACAGCTCCTGTTAGACCCCTAGCCTGGGAACCTCCATATGCCACGAGTGCGGCCCTAGAAAAGGCAAAAAGACCAAAAAAAAAAAAAAAAGGTGAAGTCCTGGAGTTCTTCTTGTGGCTCAGTGGTAAACAAATCCAACTAGGAATGATGAGGTTGCGGGTTTGATCCCTGGCCTCACTCAGAGGGTTAAGGATCTGGCATTGCCGTGAGCTGTAGTGTAGATTGCAGATGCGGCTCGGATCCTGCATTGCTGTGGTTGTGGCGTAGGCTGGCATTAGAGCTCTGATTAGACCCCTAGCCTGGGAACCTCCATATGCCGCGGGTGTGGCCCTAGAAAAGGCAAAAAGACCAAAAACAAAAACAAAAACACAAAGTGAAGTCTTAAAATCAGCCATAATTATACTAAAACGCAGAAGAAATTACACAGCACATAAAAGAAAGTACTACTTCACATAGCAAGTAAATTGATAAAATGATGGTAAAGAATGAGAAATTCTAAAAACTTCAGATTAATTTTTGATAAATTCCTGCAAGATTGACCTATCACACACAAGGGAAAAGCATGATATATCATGCTTTTATGCCTTAACCTTTCAGAAGTGACTAGTCTTTCCGTTAAATCAGGAATTTTTATCCTCGAGTACAGGGCTCTTTGGATGTGCTAGACAAGTTACGAGTTGTGTGTACATCTATCCATTTTTCTCTGGAAAGAAGATTCATAGTTGTTAGACTTGTTAAAGGGTTTGGTGACAACCCCCAAGGAGGAGGAGGAATGTTAAGAACTGCTGCTTTGAAATATTTGTAGTGCCACTGTAGGAAATAAGAGACCTGGACTGAATGACTTTGATCATATGATGAATGTCAAATGCCTCTTTTTCTTAAAGATTCCATTAGAAAATATTTTCTGATTAATAATACTTCCTTTTTTGTTCTAGTGTTGCATTTTGTTTTTACAGGTGGTGCTTCTATATAGTCTCCCCTTATTTCAACAAAGCATTAATTAAATATCTGAGTGCCTATTCTGTGTAGTGACCTGAGCTAGGTCTTAAGGGATACAAGGTTGAATAAAATATAGATCCTATGATCAGTTTAGTGACAGTTTTACTTGAATTATTTCTATAGGGTCAGCTCTAGATATATTTTAACCACAGGAGTAGCCATAGCAGTACAGACTCATTTCATTATTCATTGCTCTGACAGTGGCAACAAAGGGTATTGGACACTGATACTTGAAATTTTAAAATATTTAATTTGGAGAGAGTGAAAAAAATATTAACAGGAGACACCTTCGTTATGATAATTTAAGTATTTCTCAGTCGTGTGTGTATGTTCGTGTCTCTTGCTCTTTGCTTAGCATCATGGGAATTAAGTAGAGCTTCATTTTAAAGAAAACAACTTTAATACATTGTGTGCACATTTTTCTTGACATGGCTCCTATTTGTACAGTATTCCAAGCACCTTCAAGACTAACAGAGCTCTTTTCTGCTGTGATACAGGTCCATAGGGAGCTACTTCCAGAGGCATTGCCTCAGAAAGCCAAAAGAAAGGAACAGATTGCAGGTGCTTTGAAATCTTACAAAATGAAGACCACCACATTATTTATGCATACATAAAAACTGGGGAACATTTTATCCTATGTTGAGTTGTAAGGTTTTGGATTCTTTTATTTGATCATGAAGCTTTCTCAGATCGCTTAATTGGCTTTAAGAGATGCGTATCATACAATTAAAAGCATGTTACTTAAAAATTTGTTCTCTTATAAAGAAGTGATAACCCCAAACCATGATATATATGTCTTTTTCTACAAAATATAACCAGGTCAATTATCTGGTTTCAAGCTAGTCCTTCTGTCATTAGTGCTATGTTTCTCACCCCTCTCAGCCTTTTTATTTGAATGAGTAAATTTTACTGAATGAGTACTATGTTGTCTCCTTGTGCTGAATAAAGGTAGTAATATTTACAGGTATTAATACATGAAATGTTTAGTGAACTAATCAGACACTTTGCTGATACAAAGTAAAAATGGGAGAGAAAAATTATTGTGGGCAGGTTCAGGGAAAGGTTTTTTAAAAGGGTGTGGGGCTCTTTTCTTTTGAAGGATAGCTTAAAATTAGATGACAAGTGGAAATACAGTAAAGGGAACAAGTTGAACAAGGAATCAGGGACAGAGATCAGCGTGGATAAGTGTGTAAAAGCCTCAGGAAGTAGGAAGAAGGAGTTCCCATTGTGGCTCAGCAGAAACGAACCTGACTAGTATCCATGAGGGTTTGATCCCTGGTCTTGCTTAGTGGGTTGAGAATCTGGCATTGCTGTGAGCTGTGGTGTAGGTTGCAGATGCGGCTCAGATCTGGCATTGCTGTGGCTGTGGCATAGGCCAGTAGCTATAGCTCCAATTCTACCCCTATCCTAGGAACCTCCATATGCTGGGGGCGTGGCCCTAAAAAGCTAAAAAAAAAAAAAAACCCTAGGAAGAAGAGTATAGTCTTGATGTGGCTGTGGTCAATGATAGAGAACTGTGTGTTCTTGGGCAAAGATGTAAATCGATTGTAGCATTTTAAGAAAATTAATTTGGTGGTATGTTCTTGAAAATTAGGATCCGTTGGAAAGCAGTTCCAGTATGTCATTACTCGACAGTGCAAGTAAGATGACTTGGACTAAAGTAGTAATAGTAGGAATTGGGAAGAAATTATGAATTAGAAATCAGAAAGATAAGGGAGGTAGCTAAATATTTAAAGGTAGACTATATAGCCATGAGAAAAGATGACATAGGTAGTATGGAAGAGAAGATAGGTAGGACAAGAGGTTTCTGTGGGTGCTAGGAGGAGGTGAGCTCCTGAGCTGAGGTAAGGATATAGGTTTAAGTTAAGAGGGATGGTCTGTGGGTTTCCCTGGTGGCCTAGCAGGTTAAAGATCCAGCGTTGTCACTGATCTGGCTCAGATCACTGCGGTGGCGATCCCTGGCCCAGGACCTTCATGTGCCACAGGTGTGGCCAAAAAAGAGAGAGAAGACAAGGACTGTGTCTTCCTCTGTTATTTGTGAAAAGCATCAGAAAAATGAGAGAATTTGAGAGAAAATGAAAATAGGTGAAGGTGCTCCTATCAGTAATTATTGAATGCATGTTTGAGAAAATAGAGGTGAAAGAGTGGAGTTGGGAGGCTTTAAAAAAAAAAAAAACGGAAAGAAAGAAATCTGTGAGAATAAGCCTCGAAGTCCATTAGGAAGAAATTTTCCCATTGTGGCTCAGTGGGTTAAGAACCTGACATAGTCTTCATGAGGATGTGAGTTTGAACCCTGGCGCTATGTGTATATGTATTCCAGTGATTCAGCACAAAGCATCAGAAGTAGACAAAGCAAATATGAGAGTTTGGTTTGAAGGCGAAGAAAGAAAGGACACAAAAATATTCAAGGAGACAAAACTGAAAGACCTAACCTTGTCATCAAGAAGAGTCCACTAAGGCAGGAAATAACCAGAGGTGTGAATATGTTGAAGGGAGTTCGATGATTTTAGATTTTGTTGAGGACAAAGAGCAGATACCTGTAGTGTTGTTAAGGGAATGACAAATTCAGAGACTCTGGTCAGTGCTAAACAATAAGTGAGAACCAAAGAAAGAATGGTGGATAGATGTCTAACATTAGGGCTGGAGACTGGGAAGGAAGACTAAATTTAGTATCCCTTGTGGTCTCTTTTTCTTCCTGCTTTTCTCCAGTCCTTTTTTGAGAGTAGTGGTTCATACTGTATGAGAGAAAATTGTAGAAAGCATGGTATTTCCTGGAACTCCTGTAAGTTTAAGGTGATCCAAAGGAAAACTTCCCATATTGCTTCCTCAAAGCACAGTAGGAAAATGTGAAGGCAGAGTGCAGGGGAAGGCCTGGGAAAAGCCAAAGATAAGATTGGACAGGTGTAGGTATGCCCAGTGAGTGTGTTATTACCAGGTAAAAGGTTTAGATGAAGGGAGTAGTTATGGCATGTGATGAGGCTGATGGTTGAGGAGCCCAGATTACAGGTGTGAACTAATTTCTCCCAAGCTTATATATAAACTGGAAAAAATCGGCTTTGTACCTACTAGGGAAAGTATCTCTTTAGGTCATTCTGCATTGTTTGTATAACAAATTGGAATTAAAAGCAGTAGATTGGTGAAAAGTAGTGAAAACTTAAGAATTTTATTGTAACAGGTTATAAAATACTTTGACAGTTCCCCCTCCAAAGATAATGTGCTGTGTAAATAGATTAAAACCTGCAAGTTCCTAAACTCAGAGATGGCGATAGAGATATGTAACATTTTTTTTTCCCATTGAGTTAATAGCAAACATGTCTAGTTTGAAAGCATCTTTAATTTCCTGACTAAATTAAAATCTGACAGAATTCCTACTAAAATATTTTTAAACTCTCTGGATTTCTTCTCTATGTATCAGTTGAGGTATCAACTGTCACATTTTTAAACAATAATGCGTCAAAGTACGAGTTCAAGTATGCTGTGTTTGTGAAACTATGTTGATGGATCGAAAAACCACTGCTCCTTGAGTCTTCTTAACTGCGTTGTGATTTGCTGCCTTGAGTATTATTCTTAGCAACGTTCTAAATCTAGGCATACCAGCCCATATCTTCTTTAACCAGGAGCTTTTTCTAAAGAATCACTCTTAGAAACTCAAGATTTGTTAAGGTCAATCTACCTTGCTCTGGTATTTGGGAACATCTACCCTGGGTTTGAGTTATATAAAAATTAGTTTATACCAGTTAGGTACCTAGAATTGAAGGCAAGCTTAAGCAGTATAACTTGCCAGAGAATTGGACCGAAGTACCTAGAAGTTCCATGAACCAACTGAAAATTGTACTTGAGAAACCAATCCATTTTCTCCGGGTTCTTTCACACCATACTTCACAAGGCAGCTATTGACTTCACTTTGTTGTTAGCAACTTCACATGTTATGGTTATTTTTTCAAGGTTCTTGGAAGCTCCAACCCTGGAACATTCCATGCTTAGAGCAGTTTTTTTGTTCCAGCTCCTGTTGATACTAAGACCCACTATTGTGCTCTCTGATAAAGCAACACCCCAAAAGCTTCTCCCCCATAAAATTTTTAAAGCCTTTAAATCACCTGGTAACTTTTTAAAAAAAAAGTTGAGATGAAATTCACGTAACTAAAGTGTATAATTTGGTGGCCCAGTAGTACTGTTCTTTATCTCAATGTTAAACTAGAAAAAATAACCCACTCCAGCTGTGAGAACTTCGGCCTGTCCTTGTTGGGCTGTGTGGTAATAGCCGTATCTAGGCTCAAGTAAAAATATTTAAAACTACTGTCTGAATAGTTCTGAAATGGTAATAATAGTCTTTCTGTCTTCATGACATTTGATTAGCACATTACATAAGAAAAGGTTTACTGAGCGGAGGTAAGCTTTAAGCCTAGCTCTGTGTCTAGAGGTGAGGTTGACTGTGTTTATGTGTACGTAGGTTGGTTTAAATATAGTAATTTTAATTTAAATCTTCCCCTTTGTGAATGTAGCAGAGGAAAAAGTCTCAGACCATCTCTCTGACTTTTTATGTATTTATTCCCTCTGTGTTCTGATTAATTCATATGTTCAGGGTGAGTGCTGTATTTATATTACTTTCTCTAAAGGTTTTCTTTCTAAAAAGACTGTTTAAATGCTATACGGTTACGATACAGGTGCCTACTTCACCCCTGGTTATGCTTTATATGAACAAATGTTCTCACGGCTTTCTGTCATCAGTTTTCACTCCTACTACTAAGCATATCCATTACATGCCATACTCTTTGGGAAAAACTAAGGAAAAGATAGTAAAAAGATCTATGTTAGAATTATGAAGTTTCAGAGCTATGAAATACATAACATAGTCTTTAACAACCTTTCTTTTAAAGGCCAAATAATAAGAATGATATTAATACACAAGGCTCAGAAGGATTGTGATTTGCCCATAGTCATCGTCTAACAATTTAGAGTTTTGTTAGCCCTCATCCTCAGAATTTTCCTTCATACATGTAATTCAAGAAGAAAAAACTTCAAGATCCAGAATATATCTCTTCTCTAAACTTTGTTGTGTCTTACAGTTTATTATAGTAGTTCTCGCAAGTCAAGGGCTTTCAGCTGTGAATATCAGTACAGATAATGAATTGAAGACTTTCAAAGTGTCTGTCTGCTGGCAGCTGTTATCACAGATCCTGTAAGTTGTTAAAACAGACTTGTTTTAAATGTGGCCAGGTGATCTTGAAGTAACTTTAGTGGGGGGGAAATTGTGACCTTGCAGGTACTCTTAATGTAGACTTAAAATAAAATACAAATGTCAGAATAAAATAAAAAGTAAAACAGAAGTGGAATTACATTTACCCAGGATTTTTCTGCAGCACTAAAGAGCATTTAAGGATCAACATGCATGACCACTAGACTGGTAACATCTCCATTATGAGTGAAAAAAATTCTTAAAATGGCACCAAGATGTACCTCACCCACACTAAAGGTGTAATCTCAGATTTCATCGTTAAAGAGCTGCTATATGCTACACCATGGAAAATGATAGCATATCCGCTGATTTTTTTTTTTTTTCAATCAAAGAGGTTGTTATTTTCAGCATAATGAAGGAGGGAAAGCTCCACAAGGATTTAAAGATGATAATACCACCATCATGTCCAAGAAGAAATGCAGGAATGCTGACTGCAATCAACTTGTGTAGCCTAGCGCTGTTTCCTAGTATGGTGAGATCTCATCCCAAGGACTATGCCAGCATTTATACTTTGTTGTCAGTACTGAAATAATGTGTCTTTGGAACAAACCATCGTTATCTGGACCATTACTGGGATATTTTTAAACATAGTCGTTTTATATGTTGGTATTTGCAAGAAGACTGACAGCCCTGAAGCTATTCATTTTTGCCTTTATTACATCTATATATTGAGTATTCAGCTAAAGGTAAAGGAGGCGCCCTGGGTTGTAACTTCATCAACAAAGTAGGAAGGTTTCTTATTGGCCCTAAGCTGAGTGTTGGGCTACATGCCATTGTTGCATTTACGTTTTCTCTATTAAAAATATAAGTTTTTGTTAAAGTTTATGATTATGAATTCCTGATATATAAGCCCTATCCCTCACTTAGGGTATGATTTGTTACCAGGTATGGATTTTTTGGTTTGGTGTTAGTTTTTGTTTTTATATCTAAACTGTTAGCACTTACTCATTACCTTAACTGTAGTCTTCCCCAGCCCCCAGAAACCCAACTAGAAATAACATTTCTTTAGTCTTAGTGTAGTCAGTGCTGCAAGACCTCACTTGTATTTTAAATGGTAGGTAAATGGAATGAAGCCTATTACAATAAGCAAAGGTCTTACTTAACTTCCAAGAAAATACAGCCTTGCCACCTTTATTTTATAACACGCTTTCAGGTTTTAATTCTTGACCATCATGAGTCTTATTCTGAAAGCTTCTGCTTCCCTCTCTATCCAGTTTATTTTTCTTTCTTAGGAAAAAGAAGAAATTGTTTCTCCCTGTTACCACAATTAGAAGGGGAGGTCATGATGAGATCTCAATGTGTACTCCTTCTGTGAGTCCCCTACAGGCTCCCTGATGGGCCTGAATTTTTCCCTTTCTAAAGAGAAAGTGCGCTATCAGGCTGCTGAGTGTTTACTCAGTCTCTGTGATCAGTTTACCTCCCAATTACCTTCTCAGTAACCAATCTTACTTCCAAGCTTGTTTCCTAATTTTTTATTTTAAGTGATCGTATTATTTTTTTTCCCTCTTTTAAAAATCTAAACAGCACATTTAAGCAGAAAGTACAGTTTGGGTTTGGAGTAGATTGAGTAGCAAATGTCAAGTTGGTAGACTTTTGGCATGATTCACTTTCTTCCAACTTCTGAGTTATTCTAGCCTTTTAAAAATCACTTAATATTTTAGACAATATTACTAAAATAAGTGTTTCATAAATATGTATGATTTTTAATAGAATTAATATTTTTCACTAAATGTTAGTTTTAGTTCAGTATAAAGCCCCAGGATATGGTGGAATAGGAATTGTAGTTTCTAATTTGTGACTGTATCCATCTGATCTTCCTTCTGTCTTTCCTTCCTGTCTTAACTTTATTCAACACTGATTGAGAAGTGGTTCTGTCAAGACCATCTCTAACATTCTTTTCCAAATTAAACTATAATAAATCATAGCTAAGGATGAACACTTAAATATGTTTTTAAATGATTTTTAAACTAAGGCCCCTTAGTGAACTGGTGATAAGCAAATAGGTCTTTGAATTCATTGGCATATAGGCCTTTTGAGATGGTATCCTCCACAGGAGTGGAGGTTTTTTTTCTTTTGTAGGTCTAGAAAGGATACGTTCTTGTTAGGACTAATTCTTTTTAAATTGAGTCATCATTTGAAGATTGGATTTAATTTTTCCACTATATGAATAAATAGTAATGAGGAAAAAAAAGCAAAATAATCCTATTTTTTAAAATCATATACTTCACATAGCTAAAGTAATTATATATCAAATTTACATTATTGTTTTAAAAATCAAATGCTTATTTGTAAAACAACCTCAAAAACTTTAACAAGTATCTCTGGTTTGTGAAAACAGTACAGTGAGGAAAAAAGATATAGCTTGGTCAGTTGGGTTGGAAATGTTTATCACCATGACTAAACCCATATCTGTTCATTTAGTTTTAATATAATAATGAGGAACTTCATTTCCTGAAATTATTTTTTTCTGAAATTAAGAAACAGCAAATTATTATTTTAATGCCTAAAAAGAGACTTTATAAAAATGAAGCTTGTATTTGGGTTATGAAGAATTTGTCTATTAAAATCATGTTTCAGAGCATGGATAGTTTTAGTCTTCTTTTGGGGGATTTTTGTGACTTTGATTTAAACCTTTAAGATAGCCATTTTTCAGAAAAAGAGACCGACTGTTCTTCACTTTTGAAATAAAAGTGAGCAGTGTAATCAAGTGGAGTAAAACCTGGCTTTGGTGTTTTTAATAACCTTCAGAAAATTTGAAAATCTTTTAATTTGGAAAATTGTGAACATTAAAAATTTTAGGAATTTTAATAGACACATAACCATATGGGGATTTGCTGCATAGTCTCAGTGCAAGCTTGAAGAGGAATTTATACTACCATAAAAATATTTTAATAGCACTAAACAATCAAAAACTCCCACTGTTGTGTTCAGAATAGCCAAACTCTAGTGATCCATTGAAGAAATGCAAAGCAGCATGATTCTAGGGAGCTACTATAGAATGCTACTGCATCAAGCACCAGAGAAAATGATACAGAGTAGATACTCAGTAAATGTTGAATGAAAACTCATGCTTGAGAGAGTGATGTTAGTGTCTGATTATTTCTGGAAGTCTGCAAAGCCTGGGTCTTCTTTGTGTTGCACGTGGACTTCTAGAGACATTATTCAGATTCATTTGCACATGAGTTAACCTTACCTCTTGGTTGAACGTGGCATTCAGTGCAGTGTTAAGATTCGCCTCACTGCTCCTTGATCAGTCCTATCTTCTTTACCTCTGCACTCCGGAATTTCAGCTCTTGACTGTTCCCTTATCTTCCCAAGACCACCCTGCTCCCTCCTTCCACACACACAACTTTAAAAAATTTCACCTAACCAATACTTTTCTTACCTCCAATTTCTCATTTGTGATGCTCACAAATATATATATATATGGATTTACACACGCACAACTCAGGAAGTCTCTAAATAAATGCCTTATTTTCCAGAACTCTTTTTACATCAGTAATGAAGAGCTATTTGGGAGCTCAATCTCATACAGTTGCTAATTTAGACTTTTCACATCTTTTACTTAGTCTTTCTTTTTTTTCTTTTTCTTTTTTGGCCAGCCCAGAGAATATGAAGTTCCTGGGCCAGGTATCAGATCCCAGCCGCAGTTGTGACTTAAGCCGCAGCTGTAGCAATACTGGATCCTTTAACCCATTGTGCCAAGAGGGGATCAAACCTGTGTCCCAGTGCTCCCAAGACGCTGCCAATCCCATTGAGCCACAGCAGGAACTCCTATTTATGTGGTGTTACTGTTACCCTTTTAGAAGTTCTATTACCCAATTCTCTTTCTTCCTTCCTTCCTTCCTTCCTTCCTTCCTCCCTCCCTCCCTCCCTTCCTTCCTTCCTTTCTTTCTTATGTCTACACCTGTGGCATATGGAAGTTCCCAGGCCAGGGATCAAATTTGACCCTGTGGCAACTTCAAATCCTTAATGCACTGGGATCAAATTTGACCCTGTGGCAACTTCAAATCCTTAATGCACTGTTTCCTGGCCAAGGATCAAACCCCCATCTTAGCAGTGACTCAAGCCACTGCAGACAGAACACCGATCCTTAACCTGCTGTGCCATAATGGAAACTCCCATTATGCTATTGTTATATCAAATATTATGTGTAAAACCACTAAACCTTTTTCATACACAAGACTCAGATCTCTTCCATCCTACACTTTCCTAATGCATTTTAAAAAATCTGAATGTATATATTTTGAATTTTATGTGTTTGGATTTGGTGTAGAGTGTACCTTGTTCGTTTATCACCATCTTAAATACACTGTGTGAAAGAACTGTGTGATTATAAAGTGATAGACAATGTCATGAGTAACATTATTAATAATTTTTGTGTGACGATTTTAAGAATTTTAATTTAAGAATAGTTATAGTTTGGGAGTTCCCTTCGTGGCTCAGTGGTTAATGAACCCAGCTAGGATCCATGAGGATGCAGGTTCGATCCCTGGCCTCACTCAGTGGGTTAAAGATCTGGTGTTGCCATGGGTTGTGGTGTAGGTCGCAGACGCGGCTCAGATCCCACGTTGCTGTGGCTGTGGTATAGGCCGGCGGCTACAGCTCCGATTCGACCCCTAGCTTGGGAACTTCCATATGCCTTGGGTGTGGCCCTAAAAAGCAAAATAGCACAAAAAAAAAAGGAGTAGTTGTGGTTTTTAATTATTTATTCTGTCATCTCTATAATTGGCTTTCTGTTTGCATGTTTAAATAAACCTCATGTGTTTTCAGTACAGTAAAAAGCATGGAGTCAAAGATAAGCCAAGCACTAACTCAGGAACTTTCAGGCTAACACAGAATATCTTAAGTTCATTTAAACACTGCTGTTAACTATGCTATTCTTTATTATCTTATACCAAAAATAACTACCATTAGGAAACTTTCCAGAAACTGCTAATTTCAAGACATACTTAGGACATCCTCGGAAGCTTGTCTAACCAAAGAATAAATTACTTTGATGTGATTGGTCTTTCTGGAAATGTATTTTGCCTGTCACTGATCACTCTATTCCATTTGTTTTAGGGAATGATGTGTTAGTGGGGTGGGAATGGAGTTTAGCTGCAAAGTCTTAGAGTTTGGGTAGGCAACAGAAGAGGAAAGGAAATGGACTGTGGGGTTTAGGAGGTAGACATTTCCAGTGGAAAACAGTTGTCAGTTGAGGCTACCTCCATGACTGCTTGTTCCTCAAGCTTAAATTTGAGGACCTCAGAATTAGAATTTAACTTCCTGTGTATTTTATTTTGAAGGGAGCTGAGGTTTTAGCCAAAATGGTTTGATGTGTGTGATTTTTTTATATATAATTTCTCATGAAGAATGCCTCCAAACACAAATGATATAGATCTCTGCTTACCAGGCTTATCACATTCATTTCTAAAGTCATCCATCTTCTAACCTGTTTAGGAGTTTTCCCAAGAACTCATTTTTTTAGCATGTAGCTTCTAGAATCTGCCTTTTCTTCCCTTCCCAGCATTTCTCTTAATAATGGTTGTTGGATGGCATCTGTAAGGATTAATGCCCTAGGATAGAACCATTTCGCACCTAGAGATTTTAAACTCATTTAAATTGAGTAGATGTTCTTTGACTGTCTTTGCATCTCTCCTGACTTATAGTTCTCTCTCCACATGACTTAATCCGTTCTTTCTGGCTTGAAGATCATGCTCTTTTATAAAGATGGAAGGAAGTAAAAAAAGATGGAAGGAAGTAAAATGAAGATGGAACTACATAGCTCTGGCTTTTCTCAGGACTTACTATTTTAATGACAGGTTGAGCAGTGGCTTTTCTGAATTTTCTCATATTCCAAACTTAGCTTTTTCTTGCCTACAGCGTTTTTCACAAGCTTCAGATCATTATGGATTCTCATTTTAATCCTCAGCGATTATGATACTCTTTAAGTTACATAACTGTCATTTTTAAGCTTTCTTTTCACATCTTTCCCATGAAATTCTCCCTGTTCAAGAACTAGTTTCTTTAGACTTCTTCCCAATTTCTTTTCCTTGTTAGAATTATTTAGTGCATAGTCAGAATGTCATATTTTAGCATCTTCTATGGCCTACGAATCAGTGCCTGCTAGAACTATGGAGCCACCCTGATTCACCGTTTTGGTTTTTTAAGCCTCTGGAAAACTTGTTTTCTCAAAAAGCCTGGAAACAAATGTTCAGGGCTCTTCGTTTAGGAAACATTAAATGCCTCTTGAGGTTCAGGTTCAGGAACTGTTTACTATATACAGAGAGGAATGAAACTGGTGGATCATATGGCAATTCTATCCTTAGTTTTCTGAGGAACCTCCATACTGTTTTCCATAGTGTCTGTGCCAATTTACATTCCCACCAGCAGTGTAGGAGGGTTCCTTTTTCTCCATATCTTCTCCAGCATTTAATATTTGTAGACTTTTTAATAATGGCCATTTAAACCTGCTTGAGGTTGTTCCTCATTGTAATTTGGTTTTCGTTTCTCTAGTAATTAGCAATGGCAAGCATCTTTTCATGAGCCTATTGGCCATTTGTATATTTTCTTTGGAGAAATGTCTATTTGGGTCTTCTGCCCAGTTTTTTTTTTTTTTTTTTGTCTTTTTGCCTTTTATGTAGAGCCGCACCCGCGGCATATGGAGGTTCCCAGGCTAGGGGTCTAACAGGAGCTGTAGTTGCCGGCCTTCACCATAGCCACAGCAACGCGGGATCCGAGCCGCGTCTGTAACCATCACCACAGCTCACGGGAACGCCGGATCCTTAACCCACTGAGCAAGGTCAGGGATCGAACCCGCAACCTCCTGGTTCTTAGTCGGATTCGTTAACCACTGAGCCACGAAGGGAACTCCTCTTCTGCCCATTTTTGATTAAGTTGTTTATTTTGTTGTTGTTGAGTTGTAGGAGCTGTTTATATATTTTGGAAACTAAGCCCTTACTGGTTGCATCGTTTGCAGATATTCTCTCCAAATCCATAGGTTGTCTTTTCTTTTTGTTTATGGTTACAAGCTATGCAAAAGCTTGTAAATTTGATTGCGTCCCATTTGTTTATTTTTGCTTTTATTTGTATTGCATTGAGAGACCATTCTTTGCATCCTAAAGTCCTAAAATTACGTCACATACTCTTAGGGCCTCTGTTATACTCACAGTAGTCAACCAATTCATCGATGGTCAGAAGTCCAGAGTAAATTTGCCTTCCTCTTTCCACTTTGGGAAAGAGGAATGCTCAGGAAGTGAATTTCATCAAGTTTATTTTCTTCTAGCAGATATACATATCAGACTGGTTAATGTCCTCCATATCTCTGCAATTTCATGATTTGCTTTGATGAAATCGTATTCTAGTGGATTTCTACATCTCCTGCATGACAGACTCCCTCGTCTTTGTATGTCCTTGTGTGTAATTATGAATGGCTTCTGTTCATAATTCACACTTTTGTGCTCACTTATTTTCCTCCAAGCTTTTAATTTTAGATTTTATAGATTTTTAAATATTAGATCTTTGTCTCTCCTCACCACTTAGTTCTGTTGCTTGTATATTCTGGCCCAGGTTTCATCTAATACAGTCTGTAATGTTTCTGAGAATGTATTTATCTTCTACATTAACTTTTAAGTTACTTTTTCTTTATTCTCTATACAACTTTATGTATAGACTTTTTTCCATAGGTTTTTTTTCCATTTTTTAAACACCTTGATGTTTTCCTGGTTCTCATTAGATGATCTGTTTCTCCCTCGAAACAAATGTGTAGCTTTTTGTAGGAACATTCTAGAAAAGTACACACTATGCAAAACACATCTACTTATATTGTGTAAAGTTCCTACTGTATTTTATGAGTAGCTATTTCTGCCGCTCCCTGTTCTGTGTAGAAGGCCTTTTCCCTTTTCTGTATCAGCTTCTTTTCCCCTGAGCTTCTCCAATCCCCATTTGTCTAACTTGCAGAAGTCAGAACTGTTCATTTTCTTCTTTGTGCCCCACCAGACTTTGTTCGTACCAGAACAGCATGTATTATCACATGGCGTAGGTATTTAGACATATCTGCCCTCCTCTTGGCACATGAGACAAAGACTGGATGGTAGTATGTTTGGTGATGAGGACAAATGCCTTGGAATCAGACTTTTGATTACTGACTTCAACACTTTTTAACTATATAACTATTGGTACATTTTTTAAGCTGCCAGAGTCTCCTCATTTGTAAAATGAGACTACTACTTAGCTCATTGGATTGTTGGTACTGAAGTAATTATGTACATAAAGTGCAAAGTTAATGAATAGTGTCTAGAGTAACAAATGGATAGGATATAGCCAATAGGCCTGTTTACTATCCTGTACACGTAATATTAGAATATCTTTTTTAAAAAGCAGTCTTTATTTAAGTAATTTTGGTGCATTGGATTTTAAAAATTATATTTGCTTGTATTTCAGCATCTCAAGCGCTGTTGAGAACATATCACTTCAGTGGCTTTTCATCAGAGAGACCTTTTGCCCCCCCCCCCCAGATTTAGCTGATTCCTGCTTGCAGAAAGATTTGCGTCTCTTTTGAGAGAACAGCTTGATTCGTAGCATTATGAGATACGAACTAAGTAGACTTTTTTTGGGAAAGTGGTTTTTCAGCTCCTCTCAAGCCAGATATTTGATTCAGCAGATGTCTTGAAGCACGTCAAGTTTCTAAGACACTGAGCTACATGCTCAAGAATGTATAAAATAACCTTTTGCAGGCCTTTCAGTAGAGCTGTGAGAGATGCGAGGACAGGGACACTGGATGTCACAGATGTCACAGCACAGCCTGCCGCCAGGTGCGTGTAGTTCAGACCACAGTGTTGTCATCTCTCATGGTCTGAGTAGAGATTTGGACTTTTGCCAGACTGAGTAAAAATTAATTGAAGAGATTGGGAAAGTGTTCTAGATAAGGAAAAAGGCAGGAAGTAAGCCTTAGTCATATTTAACTAATCCTCAAGGCCTCTTGTTTTCCTGTTTATGTCATTTCTACCTCCTTCTGCTAGTGGAAATAAATTTTGACTGTTTTTCTGTTAATACTTTTAAGTTCTTCTGTTCTCAGAACTCTTTTTCATTTGAGTTCTTAGAATTTTTCACTTAGTTTAATCTCTGCTTTCAGATCAGTTAAACCCTTAAGAGTTTATGCTCCAGCAGATCTGCTCTGCAGGTAGTGTTCTGACTTGCTTTTTATAATAAAAAAAATCCTAGAAATTTGTTTATAAAGAATAATTTTTTTCATAAATTGATGTTATAAATCTGCTCCAAAGAATTTATTCATATAGTAGTCATTTTCCCTGAAAATTTTATTGAAATGATTTTTATGGCTGCCCTAATGTATAGCACGCCTATAACACAAAGGCTTTCTTCTTAAATTTTAAGTTTTGACAGAAGAAATTTTGTGTCCCCTTTGAAGTTTGGTTTTA
The DNA here is from genome assembly GCA_004024745.2 of Catagonus wagneri. Taxonomy (NCBI): domain Eukaryota; kingdom Metazoa; phylum Chordata; class Mammalia; order Artiodactyla; family Tayassuidae; genus Catagonus; species Catagonus wagneri. The sequence continues at coordinate 171,489 of PVHT020000237.1, read as the reverse complement.
CTTATAGGACAAGCATAATTCACTTATATTTGAGTTGCTTAGAGATATGCTGAAGTTTGAGAAAGTTTAGGATTTCTTGGAATCGTATACTAATGGACATGGACTTCGTCTCCAAACTCATAGGAAATAATATGTAGCAGGGCTGACGGAGTGTGTGTAGAAAGGTTTAGAGTGGCTGAGACAGGCTGTACTGTGTGTCCTTCTCAAAATGCTTGAATATTTGAGAATCTTAACTGGCAAGGGTTGACCATAATGGGAACTAGATTTCTGATGTACAGCCCCTTGTACCAAGAAAGATTTGTTTCAATAAGTAACCTGTCTCCTGCCTCTGACTTTGAACTGTAAAGGATATCAGTGAAGAAAAGGAAGATAAAAGCTTTTCAGAAAAGATCAGGTTGCAGATTGAGGCTTTGGGGTGTGACCATCAGATAACAATTAAAAACTGAAGAGCAGAATAAACTCTGTAGGGAGTACTTTGTGACTGGAACTCTCAATGACCATTCCCCAGTTGGGGTAGTTTGACGGCTAACAGAAATTTAACTCGAAATAAGAGGACTCTGGCCCTAGGGTCCGGAGTTGAGAATGGAGTAGCCTAAGAGCGGGACCCAGTATGTGGGCCACTTGTCCCTGCCCAAACAAGGAAGTGGAGAAACTGGTGAATTTATGAATTTAGTTACATCCAACTAGTTTAATTAATAATGCCTATGTGTTTATAATGAAAAGACCCTGAAGAACGGGTACAAAAAAAGAAGGTAGAGACAAGAATTCCAAGAGGAGATAAAATCCTGACCTAGTAGCATAAATTGTATTAGTGGAAGCAAAATTTTAGAATGGCTTTTTTTTAGGGATCCCCTTAAGTGTATTTTATTCTACCATGTTGTCATTATACATAACTCCTCTGTTTTCACTTCACAGCAGATCTCGTTTTTCAAAGATCTTACTTGCTACCCTAAAATGTAGAACAGATGAAATCAGGAGGTGGGAGAGGATGTATTGTTCTGCTATCCTTTCCCTTTGAGGTGGCTTTGCCTTCTGAAACCGATTTGAAAATTGTTCTTTTAGGTGAAGAGCTTTTGCAAACTGGAAAAACTCATTGACTTGTCACCAGTGACAATTTATCATAAGGAGCAGGTTTTCCCACAGTCTTGCTCTCTGTAGCAAAATTTTACATTGTATAATAATATATTGCAGTTAATCTGAGGAACAGAAAGCAATCATTTGGTTGCTATAATGTGTGCTCTTGCCTAAATCATTCATCTTTTCCTGCTTTACGATTTTCTGTGAAAGGCCTGATGTCAGAACACAGCTTAATTTTATTTTATAATATACTCATTATAAAATACGCCTTTATCTATACATATTTCCTAGTAAGTAGTTGGACTAGTTTAGTGTGATGTGAAAATACTGAAGATAGTTTCAACCTGTCAGTTTTTCAGGCTCAGGGCATCTGTATAGTAACTGAACTCCATGAATGAATGACTGCAACTCTTCCTCACCCACCGGCACGTTTCTGCCTGTATGTCTGACTAGCCTCTCTTTTTACTAAACTTTTATAGAATTCAGTAATCATGAACAACCCCATGGCATTTCTTCTGTTGCTTTTTCAGATTGTCATTGTTGAGCGTTTCCCGTATGTGCATAAGCTCCCTGAAAACAAGACTCATGGTTTAAGTGCTTTGTCTTCCTTGCACACTGTAGGCATTCAGTAAATAGTTGCTTTGACTTTTATCTTGGCATCTTTAACACATACATTTTAAAATAATTCCGTTGTTGCTATTGTTGCTAAGAACTAGACTTGTCAGCTTGCTTAGTGCGTGATGATCGACTTGTTACAGACTGGGTGTTAGGCTACCAGCAAACTGGCAGACTTTTAATCATAGTTTAGTCTTTAATAAAATATGTTCTGAGCCAGGTAAACTGACGTATACTGATATTTTTACATAAGGGAATGAGAATGTGGTGTGTGGCATCTTGAAAGCACTTGAAAGTCTGTCTTTGAGTTCTAGTATGAAAAATAAAACTACCACAAACAACTTGGCCTGCTCTCCTGCCTTCAAATTACTTAGAACCAAAAATAGTGGGTTTGGTACATATTTGAAAATTGTAAATTTATTTTTAACATCGTAAAACATTTAAACATATTTGCAATCCTTTAAAACATATAATCCTTCTCTAGTGTATTGTCCTACTACTAAATACTTTAAAAATAAAATTAGTATCGTTTACTATAAAATATGTTTATTGACTTGACCTTCGTTGTAGTTTACTTGTGAAAAGTCTAAAGTTCCTTTCCCATATCTTATTTGTCTTTGTCCTGTTTGGTGGTGAGAAGGCTTAGTAGTTAGACTGACTATATGGGACGTTCCTAGGAGGAGACTCTTGTGCACAGAGCCAATTTCTGGCCCATAAGACATCTTCTTACTTTAGCTTTTTGGAAACTTTAGTATCTATTCAGTATTAAGTACTGGAAAAAAAATTGTTGTGAGGCATTTATCAAGTGATAAAGATGCTTCACGTTGCTTTCCCCTCTCTCAATGTATTTTATCCAAACTTCTTACTGACTTTGGCCACCTGAGTTCAAGAGCATTAAACTTCCTTAAAATTTTCCCATGTAGGAGTACTTGCCATGGTGCAGTGGGTTAAGGATCAGGTGTTGTATTTTATCCAGTGAGAGAGGGAAGCAGATGTACTCTTACTTATGAAGTAGAGCCCTGGGCTATTAACAATCTTGCTTATATGCTCAAGGTTATATTAATTATCAGTGTGGAGTTGCCTTGTACAGTCCATTGGCAATTTTCAACCCAGTGTTTTCTCCATTAGAACTGCTGACTTGTACATAGTGAATTGTACTCCAGGGTGAGGTCCTATATAAAGGGAAATGAAGTTACATCAGGTTACATCCAGGTGTCCTGTCCTGGTACTATTTGAAAAAAAAAATATGTATCCGAGTGGAATTATTTAGAGCCCTAGAAACAAATGAATCACATTTCTGTGGTCAGTGGTTGTCAACCAGGGACAGTTTGCCCACCCTCTACCCCTGCCCCAGTAATCACTTGACAATGTCTGGAGATATTTTTCATTGTTAAAATTAGGCATCGGTGTGTGTGCAGGCATGTGTGCATACACACACACACCTACTACTGACATCCATTTGGTGATGCTGCTAAACATCCTACAGTACATAGAACAAGGAATGAAATATGTAGTCCAGTACATCAGTAGCGCTGAGGTTAATCAACCCTGTTATATGTATTATGAGGAATGGAATTATCAGAAGCCCTCTCAGCGAGGGAGGGCTGGGGGTGGCAGGGGAGCGGGCAGGGGAGGTAAAGGAGGTGATTTCAGATGTGGCTGGATTGAGAGCTATTTGATGGGATTTGGATTTATATGATTTCCCGTGCCCCTCCTTTGTGCCAACACTTGGCACAGCCAATAGTGGAGAAAACAGTGAAGAAAATTTTCTTGGAGTTCCCTTGTGGTGCAGCAGATTAAGGATCAAGTGTTGTCACTGCAGCGGCTCCAGTCACTGCCGTGGGCATGGGTTTGATCCCTGGTCTGGGAACGTTCACATGCCGCAGGCGCGGCCAAAAGAGAGAGAGAGGGAACTTTCCTTCTTGGAATCTGCTTAGAGCAGTTGTCCCATTCCAGACCTAATGATGTCAGTCCACTTCCTTGTGATACTTGCAGCTTCAGTGTAAACATCCATGCTGTCAGGCTGCCAAGGTGTCTAGGCACATGGCTTTGTTTTTTGGCAAGATTGTAAGAATTATAAACTAGCTAATTTATTTCCCAAGGCATCTTATAATCATAGCACAACTGGGAGGATCCAAGTTTCTCACTGTTTCTATATCATGTGCCTTCTGTGAATGTCTTTGGCTAACATATTCTTGCTTGATTTCATTAGCCTAAAACCTGAGAAACAAATGTCTTTTTAAAAAATAGATGTTATTTTTTCTTTTTTAGAACAGTCTTAAGTTCCCAGTAAAATTGACTGGAGAGTTCTCTTATGTCCCACCTGTGGACAAATGTCTTTTGATTTTATTGTAATGCTAACTTTCAAATAAACTTTGTATAAATGCAAATGTTATTCTGTTAAAGCAAAATTAAAGGTTCCTTGGTTCCAGTTCTCACTAAATGTAAAGCAAAAAATGAGTCTTACTGAGCTATGGTTTTGTTTGCTTGTTTGTTTTTCTTTTTCCCTGTGCATTAGGAGAGGGAAGCTCAAATCATCTCTCTAAGCTTCTTATTGACTTTGGCCACTTGAGTTCAAGAGCATTAAACTTCCTTAAAATTTTCCCATGTAGGAGTACTTGCCGTGGTGCAGTGGGTTAAGGATCAGGTGTTGCTGTAGCTGTGGTGTAGGTCACAGCTGCAGTTCAGATCCAGTTTCTCACCCAGGAACTTCCATATGCTGTGGGTGTGGCCAAAAAAAAAAACCAAAAACTCCCAGGTAGTTGTACATCATCTTTTTATATCGGGCATTTTACTTCCCTCCTAGGAAGTTTTCCTTGTTTAGAGTTGTTTCTGGTTAAGTGAAAACCATCTTAACTTGCTCAGTCTGACATTGTGACTTCTTTAAAACTTAGAATATAAAGCTTAGAATGTAATTGAGGGTATTCTAGGACTTTATTGGTGTGATATTATTAATGCCTCATGCAGCTGGAGCCAGGGGGAAATCGATGCTTGAGTTGTTGATTAGAATGTTTTTGCCTTGGCTACAAAGTCTAGTTTGTTCCATCAGCAAATATTTCTCTGTGCTGTTAATCATGCCTAATGGACATATTATAATGTTTCTGTGTTTCTTTGTTACCTTCTTTTCATCATCGGTCTCACAGGCCCGAGTTTTGCCTTAAACATTTAACCTATTAAAAAGTCAATCAGGGAGTTCCCGTCGTGGCTCAGTGGTTAATAAATCCGACTAGGAACCATGAGGTTGCAGGTTCGATCCCTGGCCTCGCTCAGTGGGTTAGAGATCTGACATTGCCCTGAGCTGTGGTGTAGGTTGCAGACACGGCTCAGATTCAGCGTTGCTGTGGCTGTGGTGTAGGTCAGCAGCTACAGCTCCTGTTAGACCCCTAGCCTGGGAACCTCCATATGCCGCAAGGGTGGCCCTAGGAAAGGCAAAAAGACCAAAAAAAAAAAAGTCAAGGAGATCCCTGGTGGCTCAATGGGTTAAGGGTTCAGCGTTGTCACTGCTGTGACTCTGGTTACTGCTGTGGCTTGGTTGAACCCTGGCCCAGAAACTTCCACATGCTGTGGGTATATCCAAAAATTTCAATCAGTAGTCTATACAATTATAAAGTAAATAGTCTATACAAGAATGAGAGCTTGGTGTCACCAAGAAAATAACTCAGATAGGGTTCAAGTCCTCACTGTGTAAGTTATGTGACTTGGGCAAATTGTTCTAGAGTTTGTTGTTTTATCTGTTAAACGCAGATTATTCCCTCCTCCTCTGCCTACCTCACACCATGAGGATCAAATGAAATAATAATTGACTATGAGAGTGCTTTGTGACTTGTACAACGCAATGCAGATGTCAGGTAGGATGCAGATAGAGGGGTGATCTTTAGGAGGTAACACTGATTGTGAAGTAGAAGTCAGTGTGACGAGTTTATTTTCCTCTCTGTTGACTTGTCTGCGTGGTGAATGTTGCCTTTTCTTCACCTCAGTAAATTCCAAGATGACTTTTGTTGTAGTTTTTTGTCTTTATAAATAATGTCAATAGGGCTGGAAACTTTACTTGCTGAAACATGATGTCATTTGATATAGATTAGTGATTGATGCAAAGGAAAAATTATAAAAAGAAAACTAAATTCACAAAAAAGCAGACTGAATCTGATAGATTGTCATTGCCATCATCAGTGGTGATTGCTCATCAGTTCTGTAGAACCAGAAGTAATTTTCGGTGCTCTTCTCAAAAACTGCAGTTGGTAGTTTGACCTGCATTCCTATTTTCAATAAAACAATTATTCTAAGTAGTAGTTACACTTTACCCTCCACCTCCCTGCAACCAATTAGTTATATACCATGTGGATTCTGGGTGGTAGTAGAGCAAGTGAGTTTAGTCATAATTTATGTTGATAGCGTCTTATCACATTTGATGCTATTCAGAAATAGAACCGGGGAACTAACTGTAGGACTCCAGAACTTGTGTTTTAAATGATTAGTAGAACTATAAAAATAGAATAAGCAGACTGCTGCTGGAAATGATTCCATCTGAAAGGTAGCTTTTCCCCTGCTTCCTTGGCCTTTGTGACTAATGGAAAAATACTGCTTTGAAATTCAAAAAGCCTATTCATTACTGCCTTTCTCCTCTGAAATACATGACCAGTTTTATAATCAGGAAGGACTTAACTATTTTTCTTTTTTCTATTGGCTGGCTTGTGTTGATTCTTCATAAAATGACTTTTCTTTCATTTAATGGGCTCAGAAATAAGCTCCTATATTGAACGTTACAGGCTTGCTTTTTTTTTTTTTTTTTTTCTTTAAATAGCATAAATCAGCTTGGCTGGCTAAATGCCCCACTAACTGAAACTTCATAATGTAGGTGGAACTAAATTGTGTTTTGGAGCATTGAGTCTTTAAACTGGATTATTGACTTAAAATGCAGAATGGTGAAGAGGCTGTAAGAAGGAAAAGAAGCTCCCTGTCCTGATTCTTGAGCAAGATTTTCCTCACTCATTTCAGAGGCTCTGAGCTCACGAGCAAACTCTTAACCAAGTTTATCTTGCTAGGACAACCCATTTTAAATGCTCAATAAAGAAAGAATAATTCTTCTCCCACTTAACCACTAAAGAACAACATATGTTTCTAACGTCAGCTTTTTATTTTTTTTATCTTTTATTTTGTTTTGTTTTGTTCTGTTGGTAAATCTCCCAGACAACAGCAGTTCTGTAGAGAGTTTAAATATGAAGGAATGGCAGGACGGGCTAAGGGCACTTCTACCCAACATTAACATCAGCTTTGGTGGACTGCCCAATTCTTCTTCCCCCTCCAACGCCAACCACAGTGCACCAACGTCCAACACTGCCACCACCGACAGCCTGAGTTGGGACAGCCCTGGCAGCTGGACAGACCCAGCCATCATCACAGGTAACTCTCTCCCTCCTTCAGCTCCACTGACCACCATCAGTTTGGTTTTAGCACAGATTAGCTAAGAACAGAGATCTCTTCCATGTAATCTTCTCCCAGAGCCACAAGTGTGTGGCAGCTTCTTTCGTTATCTGGGGTCACGTAGCCTCGGTTAACTCTGTTGGCCTAGTTGTGTAATAAGGCATTTGGTACCTAGGCTGCTGCCTTTGGTGTAAGTAGGTGCTAACGTCTGACAGCATGTGTGTATTTTGTAGGTCTCAAAGTAAGAAAGGATGTGACTTATCCTCTTAAAGGAACATACTCCACTTTAAAAAATAAAGCTCTCTATTATAAGGCTATCTTGTTTATGTATCCCTACTAGAGACGGAGAAGCACAATTGGGAAATAACATCATACAATCCTGGGGACTGTTTTTGCAACTCTGCCTCTGTGACACTGGGGGACAATATTCGTATAGTTGAAGAGGAGGCATGGGTTTGTGTGACAAATTGTGGTCTTTGTGGGTGGAGGATAAAAGAAACATAAGACAAAGAAGGTCGTATTTGGAAGGAGTTTAAAATTGTGATTTCTTCTCAGTCTTTTTGGATAAACTTATCACCTTAAATTTGTGTTTTGTTTATTTGACGAATTCTTCCTTTCTGCACAAACTCACCACTTTCCCTCTTGTTTTCTTTTCTCTCCGTAGGTATTCCAGCATCTTCAGGAAACAGTTTAGACTCTCTTCAAGATGACAATCCTCCACACTGGCTAAAATCCCTCCAGGCCCTCACAGAGATGGACGGCCCCAGTGCTGCTCCCTCCCAAACCCACCACAGCGCCCCCTTCAGCACACAGATCCCTCTGCACAGAGCCAGTTGGAATCCCTACCCACCTCCTTCAAATCCTTCCAGCTTCCACTCCCCACCCCCAGGCTTTCAGACAGCCTTCAGACCCCCCAGCAAAACCCCCACAGATTTACTACAGAGTTCAACACTGGACCGCCATTAGGGAAAGAGGAGAATTCATTAGAAAATGCAGGATTTGTCCCACCCTGTTTTCTCCCTCTCAGCCCACCCACAGCTCCCCTCTCATCTCTTCTGTTCTGAAGAATCCAGTTCCTGATCAGTTTTTTTTCTCCTTACCCCCAGATGCAATGCGATCACAGGGTCATTACCATCCTTTTTTTTTTTTAATTGTAAAAGTTTCTGTTGATCCAGCATTTGAGTGACACTGTTGAATGTTTTCTAAAAATGCCTTTTCAAGGAGGAAAAAAAAATCAAAGGGCAGTCTCGATACTTAGAAAATTACTATTTGTCTGTTGCGCATAATAATGACATAATCTGCTTAGCAGAAAATGACAATTAATCTATAGGAAAGGTGAAGTAAATGCATTATCAACTGCAGAAGTTTGAAAACCAGGTTAATTAAAATGAGATTGCTAAATGCATGGGGGAAAGCAGTTGGTCCTGGCATCCATCTTGTATTCAGCTTATCACTATTGCAGGGGAAATGCTTTTAATTTAATTTTTAATTCTTTTGGCAAGTTGATGGAGAGGACTTGGTTGTGTTGTTAAGCAAAAGATTGTCTTGGAAGTGGATGGAAAGACAAATTGATCAGTAGTAGTAACTGGCCTATTAAAGAGTCTGAGGAGGGGAGAAGTGACTTTTTAAAGGAGAAAAAATTTTGACTTTAGATTTAAAGTAAATTCAGATTTTTTTTTAAAAAAGTATTCACAGGTTTAATACCTACCTATACATAATATAAGAGCTGAAGTATAAGTGATTTCTTCAATCTTTCTCCTCTGTCAGAATCTTTTTTTATCTTAAATTCACCTGACTAAATGCACTCTTAAGATAGCACTGCTCTGGGGCCATCTGATCACCATCAGGAGCAAATCTCTGACCTCCTTGCCTGCAGCTTTTACTTAACCCTGTAGTTTCTGGACGTTTGTGCAGTATTGAAAAGACAGGAGAAAAGAAAACAGAAACCTGGTTATAACCTGATGCTAAAACTAAAAAAAAAAAAAGGAAATGTACCTCTTTCTTCAGAATTAAAACTAAAATCTTAAATAAAACAAAAAACTTGATGACCTTTGGCTTGTTCTTGTTTGTGTTTTTCCATTTTATTGCATGTGAGTCTTAAAGGATTTTGTGGTAACGGTCATCCAGTGTTTTCATCAATTTTACATCTTCAGCAACAGGGAAGATAAAAGAAGAAATTAGTGATAAAATTCATTTTATTATCAGTTGTTGCCTTCTTTGACGATCAGCCCAACTTGATGTCAACAATTCCTCTTCCAGTGACTTTCAGGAGAAGGTATTCTCTGTGCTGTTGTGTTTTGCAGACCAGATCTTCCTGGCTGAGAAGCCTCGTGTGCCCTGAAGGAGCAGACAGGCTGTGCTGTGTTGTACTTGGGATGATTGTTCTCTGGGATGGTGGTTGTTTCAGGGAGACCTGGCAGCCAGGCTGCCACACCTGTAGCAGCACATGAGAGTGCCGGGGGTCCAGGAAGCACGAGGTGGGGAACCCAGAGATAAACCTTTCGTGACCAGCCATTCTAGGGAGAACCGAATGGTGGAGGGGTGCTCACCCCACTGGCCAGAAGAGAGTAGAGGATTGCTGGGAGCCTGTACGATCTGGATTGCGTTCAGAAATCCAAAGCTGGAGTCGACATGTTTCCAGTACAGCCATGAAAGGGATCTTTGTAGTCTGAATTAAGTAGGTCTTTTAGATCTTAAATTCTGTGCTTTTATATGGATTTTTTCCTTCTTACCTTTATTCTGTGCTTCAGTTTGCTACCAAAAAAAGAAAGTTTTTAACGTAGAAAGTAGTTTTTAAAAGATGTAAAGCAGATTGTCTCAGATGTCACCACAGATAGATGTTGACTGGGTGAATAGCAAAGTGTTTTATTTATTTATTTTTTTCCAAAAGTACCTAAGGAGTTCCCGTCATGGCCCAGCAGAAACAAATCCGACTAGGAACCATGAGATTGTGGGTTTGATCCCTGACTTCACTCAGTGGGTTAAGGATCTGGCGTTGCCTTGAGCTGTGATGTAGGTCACAGACACGGCTCAGATCTTGCGTGACTATGGCTGTGGTGTAGGCTGGCAGCTGTGGCTCGGATTGCACCTCTAGCCTGGGAACCTCCACATGCTGTGGGTGTGGCCCTAAAAAGAAAAGGAAAAAAAAGAGTAACTAAAATATTACTGGGCTAGAGAAGAGGAGACTGTTTCTTTGGACTGTAGGATTTGCTTCAATGTGAATCTTCATATTGTACCCCTAAGTGGTAGCCTGATACCAGGGACTACCTGATAAGTGATATCAGGTATCAGTGAATTAAGATCAAGGCTTTAGGGGGTGGGGGGTTGGATATTCCTGACACTGGTATATCAATAAAAATGTAAAAGAAGGGGAATTCTACTTGGCATAGTTGTGTTGCGATTGTGTGTATGTTTAATGAATCGTACATACAGACGACTTTATAAAACAAATATCATTTAAAGAATAATAAAACAATAAAAACTGTACTAGCACCCAAGTTAAAAATAGAATCTGCACTATCTTGACAGATCTATCTGCCCCTTTCCAATTTTATTTACTTTTCTGGATTTTTAAAATCTGATGACTCATGTACTTCAATTCTGGGAAATTTTCTTGATTCACTTCACTAGTTGAATTTCTTGTAATTATTTTCACTGTCATCCGTTTCTAAAAATCCCATTATTTAAATATCAGACTTTCTGGACTTTCTGCTTTTCTGTTTTCCAATTTCCCATATCTGTGTCTTGCTCTTCCTTCTAGGAAGTTTTATCTCAGCTTTGTTTATAGTTTTATTCTCCTTGCATTGTTTCTGTTTCTCCAAATTGGTTTTTTAATCTGTTTGCTTTGATCTCTGTTTTCCATATTAGAGACTTCTCAGATTCCTGGTAATCCTTGATAGATGTCATGTATATCTTTTTAGTCCTGTGCTCATGCGTAGGACTAAAAAGCTGATAGGAAGTTTTGTAAACATGAAGGCATGTCAACTTTGAACTTCACTGTTGGAAGATATGGATGGGCTCTATGATAGGCAATCCCTGCTGTCAATGTCTTTGGGCTTTTTTCGCTGGGCTTGTCAGATTCCGTAAAGAAGAGTCTTATAATGACTGGCCTAGAGGGTAAGGTTTGACTGCCAGAACTATAGTGATGGTCTGTGTATGCCCTATGAATATATTAATTCCTGTTTTTTGAGTCCTTTTCTCTCCAGCGATTATTTCCAAATATCTGCCCACTTAGGAGAAGTCTGGTTGCACTATGGTGTGGAGGTGGGGAATGAATCTAGGGAACTAACTTCTTAAAGCAGCTCTCTCAGTAATCTTTATTTTAGACCCACCCTGCACATTTTATCCTCAGTCCAGGGGCACCTGGCGCTGTCCGTGTCTGTGCCCTTGAGGATTCTGTGGTGTAAATGGTTTTGAGTCTCAGCTTTCCCCACTGTTGTCTTGAAGCTTCTCAGATCAGCCGAGTTCTCAACCCTCTTCTTTCCAGGTCACCAGATTTTGTTCTGCTTGCTCTCATGGTCTCCCTGCTGCTTTCTTTACTCTAACTTTAGTAGACCTTTGGGAGAAATGAAGTTAAGTGCGTAGGTTTAATCTACCATCTTAGTCCAGATTTGTGCTCTGATTTTATAAACTTAATTGGCATAGTTTGTCAGGCAGTCAGGTAGAGGAAGCTTCTTGCTATTGGCCAGCGAGCACTCGTCACAATGTTCAAATATCCTTTGGCTGGGTTGGCACCTGCCACGTGTTTGTTTTGTTGACCTAGAAGTGGTTTCTCTCTTTTTAACATCCTCTTTTCCAGTAAAGTTCTTTTGACTTACAGTCAGCAGTTTGCTTTCCAAAAGCTCATTATACAGGGTATTATTATTTTAATGGTTAAAATTTTAGTCTAGATTTTTTTTGTTTTGTTTTTTGTCTTTTTGCCTTATCTAGAGCCGCACCCGCGGCATATGGAGGTTCCCAGACTAGGGGTCTAACAGGAGCTGTAGCTGCTGGCCTTCGCCACAGCCACAGGAACACGGGATCCGAGCCGCGTCTGCAACCTACACCACAGATCCTTAACCCACTGAGCAAGGCCAGGGATCGAACCCGCCACCTCATGGTTCCTAGTCGGATTCGTTAACCACTGAGCCACGACGGGAACTCCTAGTCTAGATGTTGAAGCCAAGTTTTACTACAGCTTTAGGGGATGTTGCAAGTTGAATGTGGGTCATATTCTAGGCTACAGTGAGTTAGGGCAGATCTAGAAATTGCAGAGGGGGAAGGAATAGAATAGCCTGTCCTTAACTATATGTGAATTGTATTTTGCAAACACGTGGTAAGCATCAGCAGTTTACTCCTGTTTGCAAGAACTGTGCTATGACAGCTGATACAGAGCTGGGTGTAGTTAGTGATCTCTGCCACCCTTGCCTGCACTGGAAGACATGCCATACATTGCATGTGTTATTTGAGTTTTCTATCAAACTTTTACCAACATCATTTGATTTAAGGTCCTTGTTGTATTTAGGGTATATAAACTGTAAAGGGTTGATAGTTTATTTGCCTTAAACATAGTTATGAGTCATACCCTTTGTTAGCTAAGGCTAAAATGGCTAAGGACACTATCGTGAATTCTTTTTTTAAAAAAAACTTATTTTGTCACTGACTTTGTGCCTATTAACACATTTCACTTAGTCCAGACATAGCTAGCCTTTGAACACACAGGCAGTTTCCTACCAGGAAGGGCCGCCTTTGAAAATACATTTCTAAAATTGTGAACAAGTTGATTTAAAGAAATGAGTACATGGTTAGGAAAATCCTTTTAACAGGTCAAATAAGTGTTTCTATTGGTAGTAACCTAAATAATTTGGGGAAAAAAACTTAACCATTGGCCCACATGTTCAAGGCTCATCTAATAAGAACTGGCCATTTCAAAGAATATATTCTGCATTTGATCCATGTCTGAAGGAAACTGAGTGTGTTATTGCAGGAGTTTCGTTAAGTGTAGTCATTGCATTGCCTTCCACAGTTTCCCTTCATAGTTGATGGAGGTAGGTGGTTAATCGTCCAAAGGAGGTTAATAGGCCAAACAGAATTTCTGTTTAGGCTGAGTGGTTTTTAAAACTCTAAGCCTTGGAAGTAACTCAGTTAAGAGCATTTAAAGAGAAACAATGATCTGCGGCCTTTTTAGTTTCAGCTATAAAATATTTATATATTTTTAAATATTTTAGTATATTAAACTAAAATACTACTAATAAGATATCTATAGTTCAGAAGATTGTGTATAGTCCAGAAGATTTTTTTTTTTTTTTTTTTTTTGCTTTTTAGGGCCGCACTCGTGGCATATGGAGGTTCCCAGGCTAGGGGTCCAATTGGAGCTGTAGCCGCCGGCCTTCGCCACAGCCACAGCAACGCAGGAATCAGGCCACATCTGTGATCTACACCACAGCTCATGGCAACACCGAGCAACCCACTGAGCAAGGCCAGGGATCGAAACTGCATCTTCATGGATGCTAGTCAGATGCGTTAATGCTGAGCCGCGATGGGAACTCACAGAAGATTTTTTTTAATGTTGTTTCAGTAGCATGAATGCCTTGAATTTTATCACTCTCCATAGTATGCAAAAAGTAGGTAAACAAGCCCAAAGAAGCTGGGTTTTTGTCCTGGGTCACAGATTTAACAGTAGAGCTAAAGCTAATGGTTACCCATTTCAGCTACAGTTATCCATAACTTTGATCATATTCTCTTTCTGTTTCACACTCCAAGTGCTTTACCAGCTTTCTTGTTGATATTTATAAAATGACTCAAATGGGTGGAATTCTGTGTTTCCCCTTATTTTAGTCAAGTACTGGTAGAAAAAATGGTATGAAAGATAGCATTTATCCCAAATCATGGAGTGTGAGTCAAATGTTGGTTGGGAAATAGAACACTTAGGGACTTCTTGACTATTTTGTGCTTAAATTGAGTTTTGCTTACAGTAAATTAGACTACCAAGTGAGCAGTGTCCTCTGGATTTTGTGCAGATAAGGAAGAAGGACAGGTGATTGTCCTCAAATATTTGAAGGCCAGTTACATAGGAAAGGGAAAGGGATGAAGGACACAACTGGGACTAAGATATGAAAGAGAGATTTGAGTTTAATTTAGTCTAATATTTTTTCCCAAACATCTACTTTGGGCTGGGCATTATGCCAGGTGCTTCAGGAGGTACAAAGATAAGATGCTTCCTGTTCTCATATTCTGAAAAAGTTTGGGTCGTCATCTCTGAGACTGAGACTGGATGTGATTATCTCAAGTACAAAATGTGAGAGCAGCTCAAAGAAGTGAGAGCTTTGAATAAGCTGAGACTTGAGTGGGGGACAGCCTGAGCACAGGAAGACTTTGTGATGAGGTTGCACAGGGCATGCTTACGGATTGCATCTCGGCTTGGAAGGAACCTGGGGTTTGTGCAGGACTTGGGAGAGAGAAGGCCTGAGGGTGTATCGGGCACTGCTTTTGCTGGAAATGAGCCAGTGACAATTTCTGTTTCAGGGGAGAGACACAGCATGATTGTGCTTTGTAAATATGCTGCCCTACGCAGGAATGGTGAAGATGAGTGAGACGCTGAGGTGGGCTTGTTTGAATTATTGAAAAACCCCACTGATGTGGGGTTTGCCTCAAAGGGACTGTTGATGACCCCCCGAAATTTTCTGCAAAACATGGTATGTGCATGTATATTTTATCAAAGCATGAAAAAGTCCATGATACAGTAAAAGGTCTAGCTGGTAAAATAGTCCAAGTGAAGGTTATTGGTTGATAAGGGGCTTAAGAATGAAAAGGGGAACTAATTCAGAAGACAGTTCAGAATGTTGAGCTTTTGTAAGTTATAGGTAAAGGGTTTTTTTTTTAAGCTATTTCAGAAATGTGTTTGGGTTTCTGCTAGATCCTCCGCTAGACTGTAAGCTCTTTGAAAGCAGGAAACACATCTACTTGTTAATCATTCTGGTTCCTGAACTTGGCAAAGGGCCGGGCACATCATAGCCTCTCAGTAAATATCTGCCTGAATGAGAATGAAACTTGGCTGTACGGAGTTTCCTATAGGGGTTAAGGATTCAGCATTGTCACTGCTGTGGCTCAGGTTCAAGCCCTGGCCCAGGAACTTCTGCACACCGTGGGTGTAACAACAGAAAAAAGTGAAGACATGGCTGTGCTTTTGAGCCAGATAACTGAAATAAAAAACTGTATTGTGCTTAAAGGAACTGTGGACTCTAAAGAAACTAGTTTATTTTATTTTGCTTTCCTTTTTTTTTTAGGGCTACACCCAAGCATATAGAGGTTCCCAGGCTAGGGGTCCAATGAGAGCTACAGCTGCCGGCCTACGCCACAGCCACGCCAGATCCGAGCCACGTCACAGCTCACGGCAACGTCAGATCCTTAAACCAGTGAGCAAGGCCAGGGATCGAACCCACAACATCATGGTTGCTAGTCGGATTCATTTCCGCTGCGCCACGACAGGAACCCCAGAAGAAACTAGTTTAAAAGGAAGATTCTTATTGAGTTCCTTAAGTGAGAGGTTTCAGTGAGTCATCTCTAGGTGACTGTGTCCTAGCGCTGTCCAGGAAATAGTTGGAAATTTGGATGTACCACTTAGGAGAAAGGCGCGGCCGCGGCGGTGGGGTGGGGGGGAACTGCAGCCTTGGGGTTATCTTTATAGTGGAGAGAAGTGAGAGAGAAATCTTGGGAAAGAAAGAGAGGAGCGGTCTGACGTAAAGGAGAACTGAGTGCGTGGTGTTAATGTAGGGCCATCCCTAGGCAAGACGTACTCAGAACGGCCTCTGGTGTATCAGGGTTTCATCAAGAAACAAAGACCTTCACAAGCCTGGGAAAGGCTGGGAGAGGAAAGGCCAGGAGGACCTCGCGGGCTTTCAGGAGACCTGTGAGTGCTGCGTCCTAGGTCTCAGCTGCCTGCAGCACCAAACTGGCAATTTTCAGGAGGTCTCTGGGGGGCGCCCCCCCACCTGCCCACTGCTGCCAATTCTAGGTGTAAGTCTTCTTTCTCACGTGTCAGATTTCACTTCTGTGCCTCACAGGATCTAACCTGGGAGCCTGCCGGAGGGCATCTGAGGACTGTGATGCCGAGGAGAGGGTAGCAGGATGTGTGGCAGATGATTAATTATCAACAGACAAGCAGGCACTTGTGGTTTATAGCGTCGAAAATGGGTCATGCCACTTCCTTTCAAAACTACTTGAAAACCCCCATCCAATACCTTCATAATGAAATTTAGATTTTACAGGCTTAGCACCCAGCAGTGCCTTCTCCT
The DNA here is from genome assembly GCA_004024745.2 of Catagonus wagneri. Classification (NCBI taxonomy): domain Eukaryota; kingdom Metazoa; phylum Chordata; class Mammalia; order Artiodactyla; family Tayassuidae; genus Catagonus; species Catagonus wagneri. The sequence continues at coordinate 155,104 of PVHT020000237.1, read as the reverse complement.
CAGCAGACAGGAACAGTCTCTGTTTAATGTGACTGTCCCTCTGTTCCATGTGTTTCTGTTCTCTCAACCTGGAATGTACACACCAGTCTCCTCAGCCTGGTGATCTGCTCCTTGAAACTTTCTCTCAGATTTAGGTGGTCCCACCGCCCTTTAGGATGAAGGACGTTTTGTTTCTTTGTGTGTACGTGTTCCCAGGGCTTTGCGAACTGCCTGTCATCCCATTTGAATGCATGAGAGAAGGAAGGAAGGAAACTTTGGGTGGAGGGGTGCTGCTAAATTTTGTGGGTAAGCAATCAGTAACAATCTTCAAGGGATAGGTTTTCATCCAGAAGAGGGACTGAAAGCCACCTGCAGCAGGTTCAAGAATGAAGGACGAGTAGGAGCTGAAGCATTAGAGATGATGAATGGCAAAGACCTTTGATGAAGACATAATGACAACACAGGCAAATCTGAGAGGCAAAAGCAGGGGAAAGGCAGCTACCTGCCCCCAAGGAAGCCAGAAGCCAGTTAGAAGTCAGAGAAAAAACTATTTGGAAAAGTCAGTCTGAACAGGGAAGCCGAACTGAACTGAATCAGGAGCACAGCGGAGGTTTACTCTTAGAAAGGCGGATACTTTTTCCTCCAAGACAGTAGCAAATGGGAGAGAAGGTTTGGGGGCAAAGACATGAAATATTTAGGAAAGCTATCCGCTCATAATGAGGCCAGAGGTAGAATCAGGATTTGGAGCTTAAAAACATACAAAATGTGTAATTACCACTTTGGAATGTAGCCGGAAGGTAAGAGAATGGTAATCAAGTAGCGAGAGCCTGGTTGAGGATCGATCCGAAATGGAACCAATCAGAATAATTTGATGTCGCCCCAAAATGCTTGTCAGTCTTACAGCAAAGAAAAGAAAGGAGGTGTAGAGAGTACCAGGAGTTTTAGTCAGTAGACTTGGCAGAAAATCCCCGGGCTGGGCTGGGGCTTTGGGAGCGAAGTGAAGGGGATGGAAGGCTCAGGTTTGGGCCCGTGGAAGGCTGACAGTAGGGGGCGCTCTTAAACCACACTTCATTCCCCTCGGAAAGGGCTTGATGCCCAAGGAGCTGTGCACACAAACCGAATATCCTATTATCAGGGGACAGAGCATCTGGGAATGCCACACCAGCGGAGAAGTTGGTCCTAGGATCCCTAAAGCATCTTCTGAAACTCAAGATTTTACGATTACTGGGGGATTGCTGCGGAAGTTGGCAATTGCCAGAATTCAAAATTAAGTGTAAAATGTACACAGAATTTGCTTTGTTTTTTAATGGCTCTGCCTGCAGCATATCGAAGTGCCCAAGCTAGAGGTCGAATCTGAGCTACAGTTGCCAGCCTATACCACAACTTGTGGTAATGCCGGATCTTTAACCCACTGAGCACGGCCAGGGATCGAACCCACATACATCCTAAAGGACACTATGTCAGGCTCTTAACCCACTGAGCCACCATGGAAAATCCTAGACACAGAATTTTTTAAATCAAGTTCATAATAGCCACATCTCACATACTGAGTTTCTTCTAGGGACGTCTGCATTTTCTTCTTAATAAAACCCCCAACATCCCCCCCCCCACCCTGAATATTTACTAAGCACAGAGGTACTAGGCTCTGATATGCTGTAGGGATACAGCTGAAACAAAATACATATGGCTCCCTCTTCCTTAGGGCTCATGCCTGCGTGGTAGAGCTGACCATTGAGCAGTCCAGCAATGCATATAGTCATATAAAAAAATGCAGAAGAATATGTTTATAGCACTGGGGTAAGGAAAGAGTTTATAAGCAAAATATAAGACCCCAAAGGAAAAATATTGCTCCATTTACTAAACCTAGAGTTAAAACTTCTATAAAACAAACACTATAAACAAAATTAAATCAACAATAGACTGGCAGAAAATACTTGCAACCTATGTATTAATAACCATAATCTAGCTGAGACACCTCTGACATAAAACAGCAAAATGCTACTGCTCACTCCTTGGCCTTGGGAAGACCATTCCACCGCTGCTGGCCTCTCCCTCTACACGTCAGGATCATTATATGCATGTGGCTGTGAGGCTCGCATGAAATATCATAAATGAGCATGCTTTGAAAACGGAGTGCAGTACAAGTGCAAAGAACGAGTGTGTATTAATTTGCTGCCAAGTGCTTTCTTCTCCTGAAATACTGCTGTCAAGCTTTGGGCCTGTGGCAGGAACATGGGCATAAGTTTATGGCCACGTGGATTTCTTCCGTGCCAGTCAAGGAGCCCCCCACAGGCCACATTGCACTGTGGCTGTCACTCCGTCTGGGAATGGCACCTACAAGTTTCTCTTCAAGAAGACTTTCAGTTCAAGTGGCTTCCAGGTTTGAATTCTGATACCGATCCTCCTGGGGGAAAGCCAATGCTTTGAATTTAATTGCCTCAGACTATCAAAGATGACAACTTTGAGTAATTACCCTGATTATATTTGACACTTAAAGGAACTGCTCATCGTAACAGGCTGTTGTGATGACTGTTATCCCAGTTTTTCATGTTGGGAGAAGATGCTCCTCTACAGTAGTTGGCAGGGTATCTGAAGTGTATTTTATAGTCATGTATCTAAGAAGCCTTTTAGGGACCACCTGAAGTGTCTCTATGTATCAAAGAAGGCTGAATTACCCAGCATAGATGGGTGAATATTCTGCTTATTCATTCCTTGAACCTACGTTTCATTGAGTGCCCATCAGCCGAAGTGCCAAGGATGAAAGGATGTGTGCCAATCACTAAGCTAATCGCAGGCTCAAAGGGGAGACTGACATCGATATTTCTTAAAGCTTTGTGGTTGCAAAATGTAAGACCTAATGAGAAGTAATAAAACCTAGATGTGCAAAGTGATATAGTAACGTGGCGGAGGGAGGGATTGGTTCGGTCGTGGAGGATCAGGGCCCTCTTCGCAGGGCGAGGAAAGTGGGAGCTGGGTTTCAAAGGATGTGCAGAGTTTGCTAAGTGGAGACCCAGGATCTGAGGGCGGGCACGGGAAGGAGAGGACACGGCTCCCAAGCAGAGGCGGTGGCGGGCAAGACCATGAGAAAGGCGTGGAAGGGCCTTCACGGGGGTGTGGTGTGATCAGGGCACTGCTGGCAGAGTAGCAAGAGGTGAGGCTGGAAAGGCAGGTGTGGACGCCGTTCGAAAGGCCTTGACCACCATGTAAGGAGGGTCTGAGACTTACACCACAGCTCATGGCAACGCTGAGATCCTTATCCCACTGATCAAGGCCAGGTATCAAACCTGCATCCTCATGGATACTAGTCAGGCTCATTACCACTGAGCCACAACAGGAACTCCCATGAAGCCTGTTTAAAAACCGTTGAGGAATTCCCATCATGGCGCAGCGGTTAGCAGTTAACAAATCCAACTTGGAACCATGAGTTTGTGGGTTCAATCCCTGGCCTCACTCAGTGGGTTAACAACCTGATATTGCAGTGAGCTCTGTTGTAGTTTGCAGATATGGCTTGGATCCTGCGTTGCTGTGGCTGTGGCGTAGGCCGGCGGCTACAGCTCTGATTAGACCCCTAGCCTGGGAACCTCCATATGCCGTGGGTGCAGCCCTAAAAAGCAAAAACTAAAAATAAAAAATTAAAAAAAGTTGAGAATAAGCCAGACACAAAAGGACAAATATTATATGGTCCACTTATATGAGGTTCTTCAAATAGTCAGAACCATAGAGAAAGTAGAATATTGGTTACCAGGGGTTGTGGGGGAGGGATAACAAGGAGCTTCTGTCTAATGGGTATGGAGTTTCAGTTTGGGATGATGGGAAAATTCTGGAGATGGATAATACAACAGTGTGGATGTACTTAGTGCCACTGAATTGTACCCTCCGAAAGGGTTAAAATGGTAAATTTTATGTACATTTTGCTGTAATAAAGAAATCCAAGCTATTGCATTTGTCCTGGCGAGTACATATGAGTCTGAATTGAGATAATGAGTTTAAAGAGGAAAAGAATAATTAGCAATTTCCCCCCAATAAGAATTATTTAAGAGACATACCTGAGAGAAATTTGACAGGATTTGTGTCTGGATAAAAAGGTCAAGGAAGAAGAGGGCCGAGATGACAGAAGTCTTTGGTTTATACACATCTGTGTGTATATTGGCTGAAGAGGAAGAGAAGGATGAGTTTGATTCTGTGGGGTGCAATCTAAAGTGGATAAAAATGTGTACACACACACACACATACACACACACATACCTGGAGCTCAAGGAAGACAACAGACTTAGAGATAATAGTTCAGGAGGTGTCAGTATGGGGTAGCATGGAACTGAAATCATTCAGGGAAAAGTGAGGTGGCAAAGAAGAGCCATAGGCAGAATCTTGGAGAGTATCAACTAGTGGGACTGAGAGGAAATAGAAAAGAACCACGAAACCAGGAAAAAAAAATAGAGATTTTATGGATGTGAGGAGAGCAGCTGTGAGGTTACAGTGAGGTAAGAAGTGAGTGGGGGGAGTTCCCCTCGTCACTCAGCAGTAACAAATCCAACTAGCATCCATGAGGACTCAGGTTCGATCCCTGGCCTCGCTCAGTGGGTTAAGGATCCGGTGTTGCCGTGAGCTGTGGTGTAGGTCACAGATGTGGCTGGCATCTGGCGTTGCTGTGACTGTGGTGTAGGCCGGCAGCTGCGCTCCGATTCGACCCCTAGCCTGGGAACTTCCACATGCTGCAGGTGCAGCCCTAAAAAAAAATAAAAATTAAAAAAAAAAGAAGTGAATAGGGGTGTGAGGAAGTGAAAGTAGTCAGCAGAGACTAATTTTTTAAAAATATGTGTGAGCTTCTTCATCTTCTTTGCAAATAACAATAGAACTTTTGGTAGTAGTCCTCATTCTTAATCTCTTTATGTGTTCACATTTACAATTTCAACTCAAGCCCAGTCTCACTTACTGTTGGTCGTCCCTGTCTTCGGTAGACCTCGTATCTCAGCCCCTCTCCAATGAAATGTGAGGTTCTTAAACTGAAGAAGAGAGAAAAACACCAAGTCGAATCTCCCTTTTTTTGGAATCATCTTTTGTAATGATAAATGCCATTGTGAAGATGGCTCCTGTTTTAGCAGAAGATAACTTTCTTTTTTTCAAATGAAATTGTAGTTGATTTACAAGGTAATGCCAATTTCTGCTGTACAACAGAGTGACTCAGTCATATATATATGTATTATATACACATACTTTTTATGTGCTTTTCCATCATGGCTTTCTCTCTTTAGAGAATCCCTTCAATAACATAATGACCCTCTCCTTGTAATTGAGGATGATTTTGTTTATTACTACTTTTAATTTATTTTTTATCGAGGTAACATTGGCTTATGATTTTTTTTTTAGGGCCACACCCACAGTATATGGAGGTTCTCAGGCTAAGGGTCCAGTCAGAGCTGTAGCCGCCGGCCTACACCAGAGCCACAGCCACATGGGATCTGCGTTGCGTCTGCGACCTGCACCACAGCTCATGGCAACGCCGGATCCTTAACCCACTGAGTGAGGCCAGGGATCCAACTCGTGTCCTCATGGATGCTAGTCAGATTCGTTTCTGCTCTCTGGTCAGATGACATTTCAGTGGAAAACCGTGTGGGATTTTCCATTTTAGTATCTGACATCACAGCCGGTTTGCACAACGGGAACTCCTGGCTTTTGATTTTGTGTAAGTTTCCTGTGGACAGCGTTATACTTGTACTTCTATACGCCCGACAGTGTGCTCAGTGCCGGAAATCTCCCTCCCGTTCATCACCGTGCAGTGGGCCCCCTCCCCGCTCCCCAGCCCCTTCCCCTCTGGGAACCTTTGGTAATCACTGCTCTGTATCTGCTTGTTTGCTTTTCATTTGTCTGTTTTGTTTTTGTTTGTTTGTTTTTTATATTCCACATACGAGTAAAGTCATATGGCCTTTGTCTTTCTCTGACTTCTTTTACTTTGCGTAATAACTTCAAGGTCCAGAGGATAATTTCTTGACTCTCAATCAGGACTTAGACTCTGTGTCTAGTAGCTGTGATACATTTTGTCGACTTGTGATAAACTGGGTGTTAAAAAAACCTGGATCCTGGTTCTTCTTCTTCTTCTTCTTTTTTTTTTTTAGGGCTGCACTGGCAGCATATGGAGGTTCCCAAGCCAGGGGTCGAATCAGAGCTGTAGCCACAGCCACAGCAATGCGGGATCTGAGCCACGTCTGCGACCTACACCACAGTTCACGGCAACGCCGGATCCTTAACCCACTGAGCAAGGCCAGGAATCGAACCCGCAACCTCATGGTTCCTAGTTGGATTCGTTTCCACTGTGCCACGACGGGAACTCCTGGATCCTGGTTCTGTTTAGCCCCAACCAGCTGTGTGATACTGAATAGGTTATAAGTCATTTTGCTTTTCTGGATCGCAGTTTTCTCATCTATCGAATGAGGGGTTTGGATTAAGTGATCTTGAAGATTCTTCCCTGTTCTAATACATTCCCACTCAGTTACCTTTGTGGCTGTGGCTAGCACCAGGGATGCTGTGTATGATGTGGGAATATGGCAAATTACTGGTCCACACTGGGGTTTGGTTGTTACAACTCACTGTCACTGAATGTCACTTAGTCCTCCTCCCTGCGGGGCTCGGAGAACTCGTGGCCTTCTTAGTCCAATCTCCTGAGCCCTCGCCTGGTCTGGCTTCTCAGGGCCATGGTGTAGTTTGATGGAGCTGATGTGGAAACTCTGGGCAGGGGAGGTGGGAAGAGGAGACGGGGCCAGACAGCCCTAAGGAAGTGAGGCGAGAGTCACCAGATGCCTCCCACCGGCAGCGTTCCCTTCCCGTGTGATCCGTGGTGCCCACGTTCAAGTCACGCTCCAGGGGCAAGTGGGCTCCTAGAACAAGCCCCTGCAAGTGACGGCAGTAGAGCTTCACTCCAAAACAGTGACAGTAGCAGCACATTCGTTAAGAAATCTGCCAGTAATGACAAGAAAGCTGGCACACCTCCCCTTCCCATCAACACTGTTCCAGTTAAGCGCAGGTGTTTGTGGGTGGGGCTGAGAGAACAGCTCCCTGGAGCGGCCTTCACATCAGGCCATCAGGAAAATCCACTTCTCACTGGGTCTCTGCTCTCAGGTCAGATGACATTTCAGTGGAAAACCGTGTAGGATTTCCATTTTAGTATCCGGCGTCGCGGCCAGTTTGCATTACACCTGTTAATTTTCTTTCCATTTAGCCTGTCTGGGTTTTATGATGTTTCATCTTGAATCTAGTCCCTGTGGCTGAATACTGCTGGTTGCTGGGTTTTATATGAACTAAGGAAACGGCCATTGCCTTTTCAGTGCGCTGATGGCAGGGCAGGGGCCAAGGGTGTGCAAGCGGTTGCCAGGGAGTTGAGCAAGTGGGTAGAAAAAAGGGAGGAAGGCTGGAGTGCTCTTTCCTGGACCTCCTGTGGACAGCTGGTCCCCACCAGTGCTGCTGAGAGGAGGGGTGGACCTGTCCCATTTAGGTCTGGTACTCAAAGTCAAGGAGCTCATGAATCTCTTGTGGGCTCTGGTCCTGCATGTCCAGCTGCAGGTCGGATGTCTACTGTCCCTTCAAACCGGCATACGTGAAACCCGTTTCCATTCCCACCCCTCCCCTGTCTGTCCTCCCTCCCTACCCTGTTTGTCAGGCCTGGAGAGGGGTGTGGGAGCGGCTGGTGTCAGTGGCCTGGATGCTGGTCTCAGTCTTGTGCTCGGCTGGGCAGACTCACAACTTCCCTGAGCATTGTCTGTGCAAACTGCGTGCCGCTCTCTCCCGGTCACCACGTAGCACAGCATGGAACTTGCACACTGGTGTCAAAACTTCAGTTGTGGAAGTTCCCGTTGCAGCTCAGCAGTAACGAACCTGACTAGTATCCATAGAGATGCAGGTTCGATCCCTGGCCTCACTCAGTGGGTTAAAGGATCCGGTGTTGCCGTGAGCTGTGGTGTAGGTCGCAGACGCGGCTCAGATCCTGCGTTGCTGTGGCTGTGGTGTAGGCCAGCAGCTACAGCTCCGATTCGATCCCTAGCCTGGGACCTTCCGTATGTCACAGGTTTGGCCTTAAAAAAAAAAAAAAGGACTTCAGTTGTAATTGATCATGAGAGCAAACTCTGTTCACAGAGGCTCCCCTCTCACCTCCCATTACTGATTCTTTCTAGCCGAGTCGTTATCTAGTGTCTGTGCCGGCTGTTTCTCGTATGCCCTTCCTGACCCACGGTTCCCATTTCCAGACGCTATGCTCGGCCCAGGGAGGCCGGCCTGTGCCCTGTGGCTTTGGTGGGCTTTGCCCCCCGCCCCCCCGTGGGGAGCGGCGTTAGGAGAGAGAGGAAGGGAGCGAGGCCACGGCCCGAGTCTCCCAGCCCCTCCCCGTGGGGCCCCTTGGCCTGGTGGTATCTCTCAGCCTAAGGTCTCCGCCCTCCTCCAGTCGTCCGGTTGCACAGGACTCGCTCCTCTGGGTTCCAGAACCTCTTCCTCCCCCTTGTCCTTGAGCCAGCGGTGGACACGTTCCTCCTCCGTGGCTACTCCTGGTTACGACATACCCGCCGTGGTTGCCTTACACTCCATCGCCACCTGTGCCAGTGATCCGGTGTGACTGATTGTCCCCTCTCTTTCCTGGCGGGAGTCTGGCTGATGGAGGGTTCGCGAATGGGGCTGAGAAGGAGGACCTGACGGGGGACAGAGGCCACTGTGTCTGAGGCTCACAACTGCACGTGCCGATCCGGAAGGGAGGGAAGGGTGCCCTACCAGGCACCACCCGTAGGCCTGGCTAGAGGAGCCCGCTCGGCCCTCTTCTGGGTGTGCCCTCCCCCCACCCACAGGGGACAGGAATCTGTGGGGCCAAAGCGACAAGCCAACCTGGGGCCACAGCCCTCCTTCCAGACCACACTCTCATTCCCAGATGCCGGCCTTCCTGCCCAAGTGGCCACCAGCAGAGCCTGCCGCAGGCCCCCTCCCCAGGGGTGCAGCCCGGGCCAGCCGAGGAGTGGCTGAGGGCGGGTGTCCATGGGAAAGGGTGGGCAGAACGTGGAGGTGAGACAGGCGTCCACCTGCAGACACCCGAGGCCATCGAGGTGTGGGATGGGGCCCAGGGTGAGGGAAGCGGGGGTGGGGCTGCTCTGCTCTTCCTGGGCCGCTGCACTGGAGCGCAGACTCCAAGGAGCCAGAGAATTCCAAATGCAAACCGGCTCACAGATCGTTATGGAGGAGCACGTGTCAGGGCGGAGTGAGAAGCTTGCTTATTCACAGTCTGCCAGCTTGATGTGTAACTTTTCGCTAAGTAAACACGTGGTCTGTTGGTTTCCCTTTGTGCCTGCGACCCGGGCCCTGCAGGTGTTAAAGGTGGGTCACACTGACCCCAGTGCCTCCTAGTTAAGGCAGGTGGCCTGTCTTCTTTCTAAAGATTTATTGGGACGGAGAGTCATCCAGCTCCTCACTGATCCTCATAGCACGTTCAGGGACATTTTCTTCCTTGAGTCCAGTTCCCTTCAGGAACCAGAAATAGTGAGTTAGAAAGGCCTTCGCAGCTCCTTGTCCTGCCTCCCTCGTTCCTTCCCACGTGCTCTCCTCTCTCTCCCCCTGCACCCCCGACTTACTCTGCTGCTTCTCCATGTGGCCCCGCGTGGTGGGCCCTGCCTCCCTCCTCCTGGGGACTGGGAGTAACAAACGGCTGCGGTCATCTCCTGATCTGTTGGCTTCACCAAGCCCGAATGAGAGCCAATTCCCAGGTCCTTTTGAAAACCAGCAAAGAGGCCCGAGACCTTGGTTAAGCTGCGCCCCTCTCTGAGGGGCTGTGTCATCTTCTGAGAGTCCGGGAGATGAGGTTTCTAAAGATCTAGAGAAAAACCAGCCCCGTTCCTACCCCCCCCACCCCCGTGGCAATGACAGCAGCACGGCCTGCCCTGAGGGTCTGCCCAGCCAGAAGTCCACCTCATGTTGTCAATCCTGGGCTCAGGGAGAGGGAACCGGAACCCACGCTTAGAGACACCCCCTGTGGCCAGCCCCTCAACTGTGGAAGAGGAGGTGTTGAAGTCCACCTCTCTTTGTAGACGAAGAGGTCAGAGTCACAAGTTAATGACTGAGACATACTGAGTAAGCCTGGGCGATTTAATCTAATGCACCTGCTCTTTATGGAGGACCTACGGTGTGTGCCGGGACTGTGATGGGGAGTGGTGGGCAGCGGGGCTCAGAGGAGTCAGATCGTGCCAAGGATTAGCTTTTCTGTATCCTCAGGGCACATGCGAGTCAGGAAGAGTTTTAAAAGGGGGAATGACATGACTTGACTTATGTTTTAAGAGTTGATGCAATGGAGTTTTCGTTGTAGCTCAGCGGTTAATGAACCCAGTTAGTATCCATGAGGACGCAGGTTTGATCCCTGGCCTTGCTCAGTGGGTTAAGGATCCAGTGTTGCCGTGAGCTGTGGTGTAGGTCACAGATGTGGCTCGGATCCTGCGTTGCCGTGGCTGTGGCATAGGCTGACAGCTGTAGCTCTGACTTGACCTCCAGCCTAGGAACCTCTATATGCTGTGGATGTGGCCCTAAAAAGATAAAAACCAAAAAAAAAAAAAAAAAAAGGAGTTGATGCAATGAAGTTGGCTTAGAGGAGGGGAATGTATTTGCTGCCACTGGCGAACTGGACACACATGAGGTATATTTAGGAGGTGAATTTGGCAGAACCTGGGAAGAATTGCATATGGTGGACTGAACTCCAGCTTGAGTGTTGGTGGATGTTGGTGTGATTCAATGAGACGAGACGCGTGAACCAAGCAGTTTCCCTCCTTCTCTGGGTCGTGGTTTCTTCTATAGTTCCTTCCAGTTATGCTAATCTAGAAAGAAAAGAAGATGGAGGCAAAAGGGGAGAAGCCATGATTCCACTAGTAGAACCTAAAGTCAGCCTTTGAACCTCTGTCAAGCTGCCATTCTGTGAAGGACTGAGTTCCTGGGGTCTTGGTCAGAGCTGGGCAGAGACCACCCACGAAGGTCACCTTGCGTGCTCCTCAGGAAAAGCATTTAATATGTAGCCCAAGCTCCACTGCTACTCCGCCCCCTTGGAAGTGATCCCGGAGAAGATGGATAGCAAGCGCAGAGTATTTGGGTCAAACTCCTACTGAGAGAAACTGAGCGAAGAAAAGGCCCGAGGCCAAAACCCCTTCTTGTAAAGCCAATCACAAGGGAATTCCACAGATGCCAGATGGTCTTAGTCTGTCTGGGCTGTGATAATAGAATTCCAGCAGTTCTGGAGGCTGGGAAGTCCAAGATCAAGGCGCTGGCAGATTCAGTGTCTAGTGAGGACCTGCTTCCTTGTTCATAGATGGGGCAAGGGTGAGAGAACTCCTGACATCTGTCTCTCTCTCTGTTTTTTAATGGCCTCACCCTCGCCACGTGGAAGTTCCTAGGCCAGGGACTGAAGCTGGGCTGTAGCTGTGACCCATGCTGCAGCTGCAGCGATGCCGGATCCCTTAACCCACTGCACCAGGCCAGGGATCGAACCCGTGCCTCCACATCGCCTGAGCTGCTGTAGTCAGATTCTTAACCCACTGCACCACAGCAGGAACTCCATCCTGGTTTCTCTTTCATAGGGGCATTAATTCCACTTATGGGGGTTCCACCCCGGTGACCTAGTCGCCTCCCAAAGGCGCCACTTCCAAACCCCATCATGTTAGGATCAGCATAGGAATTTGGGGGATACCCCCTGGGTGTATAGCAAAATCTGAGAAGGTCTCCGGTCTCCGGCTCCCACACCTCCCAGCTGCAGCTGATTCACCAAGAGCAGCCGGTGCTCACACTGGAGTGGGGGGTCCTTGGACCTGGGCTCCCAGCCGCTCCACTGCCGTCCACCCCTGGTAGCAGAGGAGCTTCGATGGAGCCTGGTGCCTGGACACCTGGTCCTCAGTGCAGCACTGGGGATGGCACAATGCAGGACCAACCACGGGCTCCCTCCGAGATTACTAGGCCCAATTTGAGCACAGAAGTGGCGTGTGTGGGCGACAAACACTGACTCTGCTTTGTCTGTGGCCCACACAACCGCAGTCGCTACCCCCGGAGACCTTTCTAGTAATGCTGAGGTTCAGACCTTCCTTTCTCCTTAGGGTATCCATAACAGCTATGAATTTCAATCAAAAACTGCAGCTGGGGACTTCCTGTTGTGGCTCAGTGGGTTAAGAGCCTGACTAGTATCTACAAGCATGCGGGTTTGATCCCCGGCTTTCCTCAGGGGGTTAAGAATCTGGCATCGCCGTGTACTGTGGTGTAGGTCGCAGATGTGGCTCAGATCCTGCGTTGCTGTGGCTGTGGTGTAGGCCGGCAACTGCAGCTCCGATTAGACCCTATCCCAGGAACTTCCATATGGCACAAATGTGGCCCTATAAAAAACAAACAAAAAAAAGTTAAAAAAAAGTTAACTTATTGGGACCCTCCATTCTACTGAGATGGCAGATGCCCAACCTTTCGGTTGGGGTGTCCCCCCCTTTCCTGGAGCTTGTGGCAAAATTCAGAAACCCTTCGGCAGTGCCAAGCCTTTAGGGAAGGCCCCCTTTGGCCCCATGCTACCTGCGCTCACAGGTGTCCGCAGTGGCGTCTCTCGTCAGCCTGGTCCATGTTCTTGAGTTCACGTGTGTCCCCCTGAGAAGGCCCTTGTCATTTCTGGCCCATCAGCTGCCTTGACCACTTCGATTCTCTGATTCTCTGGCTCGAAGATGCAGGAATCGTTCAGCTACTTCCGTGTCCTGGGGCGGGCGGGTGGCATTTGGGTCCCTGCACTTGGACCTGTCATGCGGATGGTCCCTTCTAGGGGCCTTGCTATCCTCTTGCTGAACTCTCCCCCAAAATGCGCACAGCTACCTCTTGGAGGCAAGGCCCCCAACCCCGCAAGTCTCTTACTTTTTCCGTTTCCCCTTATCATCGACACCCTCAACTACCTGCAGGGTGAAATCCTTCTCTGTATAAACAGTGATTTTTTTTTTTTTTTTTGGCTTGAGGAACCTAGCACTATTATTATTTCCAAAACATTATTCTTACATAGTGTCTTCCTAATGAGTCTAATGTCTCCGCAAAAAAGGGGGCCACTAGCTTTGCCTCACGTGAGCTGTGCCTCGCTCTGTTGGTGAGAGACACCCCAGGGTCTCTTGGGGACAGCTGGTGGAGACTAGATACTGGGCAAAGGTCTCACCCTGCCCTCTGGCACCGTGCCCGTGGCTCCTCCTCTCCCTCCCACCCAGGGGCCCAGAAGAGTTTGTCTTGAATCTGCATAAGCCTCTGAGTGTCTCACCTGCAGGGAGTGCTTTATTCCCTGGGCTGCCTTCTGCTCCCAATCTCCAGCTCCATTTGCTTCTCCCTAATTCTTGTCCCCAGGCCTCTGTTGTCTGCCCCTGCAGGGGTGTGGGGGCAGCTGGGGCTTCTGCCTCTGTGCCCCTGGTCTCCTGAGACCTTCCCAAACACCCTTCACATGCACACTTTTAGCTGAGAGTTCATGAGTCAGTGGGTCCAGTCGCCCTCGAATGTCAGACAGCCCTGGAAACACAGCCAGAAAGGGCACTCACAGGCCCTAAATTCTGAAGAGCTGTCTTGGAACCACGCCTTGTTCGCTCTAGCTCTCCTGTGGGTTCATGGTCCTGAGCTCAGCTCTGCACTGAGCCTGGCCCCCTGACTGTTGGGTGGGTTCCCGGGACCCCTTGGTCTTGCCCCCTAGGAAAGGTGCCCCCGGCCGATGGCCCATGACACCTGCCGATGGCCCATGACCAGTGCTGCCTGCCGTCCGGTAAACACCCCTCCGCCCTTGAGGCAGAGGCCCAGCAGGGGCTTTGGGAAACACCCCTTTCCTCTCTGGGAAGGTCAGTTCTTTTAGAAATTCCCAGTCTGGCGCGGAGGAGGGGCTTAAAATTCACCCTCCATGGCTCATTTTCTAGTATCTTCCTGTGAATCAGGAATGAATCTAGTCCACAGACTCTAGACGTCTGCACTGAATGTTCCGTGGGACTCTCCGTCTGCTGCCTTAGGCAGTCACCCTGAACTCCGGCCTTGAGAGCTTCCCCGTGGCTGTGTGTGATTCTACCGGGTTCCGCATGGCTAGCAGCGAATGGCACGGCTCTCCTCCGGGTCTGTGATCAGTCACCTCTGCCCGAGGGGCCTCGGCCAACTGGGTGAGACCCCACACTGTAGGCTAGGACTCAGTCTGAAAAACCGGGGTGCAAGGAGTTAACCATAATTTTCTAAAACTTAGTCTAGGGTTCCTGCCTGTGGCCTTAGATCTGTCTTCTACAATAGGTGAAGGGGAGCTCCCCTTGTGGGTTCCCAGAGAGACTCCATATTCTTAAAACAAATTTCTCTTTGCTGGAGCTAATTACTAGAACTGCATTTCTGCAGCTGGAAACCCAGGGTCGTAAATAATCACACGTGTGTGTGTCGGGTGTGCGTGGCCAAGCTGAGGCTGGTGCGTGCCTGGGGCAGCAGCGTAATTCCAGCGGGGGCGGGCCACCAGCTGGGGCTGTGGGAGCTTTGGGGTGACGGATGGTAGCAGAGGCCAGGCCCGCAGGTGATGAGCCGAGGGACTGCTCGGTGGCAGTGGCTTCTCCGGTGCGGAGGGCGGCGGGAAAGGAGGAGCGCTGGCTTGTCTCCTCCTACGCGCTTCTGAGAGAGGTGGGGACGGCGGCGGTGACCCCAAGCCAAAGGGCAGGGAGGCCTTAGACAAAGAGCCAGGTGAGACAAAGAGCGTCAGGCCAGAAGGACGAGGATAAAGAGGGAGGGAGGCCCTGCACGCGCCGCACGGGCGACCCAATGACGGCGTCACGGGAGAGCCTCTTTCTGCTTTGCCTCAGCTGGGCCGCGAGCCCCGCGGCGGAGACTCACTGCACCCCAAGACCTGGGCAGGGAGCAGAGGGGACCCTCGGTGCGGGGAGGGAAGGGTCCGAGAAGTCCCCCTTCCGTGCTGCCCAGAAGGCGACAGGGACAAGAGCTGACCGACGTGATCCCGACGTGGCCTGAGCGCGGGGTTCTGCGGGTGCGGCGCGGCGGGCCGTGCGGGCAGCCCGCGCCCAGACCCGCTCCCGCCGGGCCTTCCTGGAGCAAGAAGCTTGTGGCGGGCGCTGTGGGGCCCACGTGGTCGCTGGCCTCCTGCCTCCTGCCCCGCGCTGGGCGCTGGGCGCTGGGCATGCTCAGGGGGGCCCAACAGCAGCAGGACCCCTGCTCCCCACGGCCGAGTGGCCTCACCTTCGATTCTCAGGTGCACTTGGGGCCCCTTTTGTAGAGGGTCCACGTTTCCTTTCAGGGTAGCATGCGGAAGCCCCTCTGCGGCCACACTGCCTGGACCGCCTCCCCTGAGCCTCACACCCTTTACATCTTCAGAGCCAGACCTGGAGCAGTTGCTGCTCTCTGTCTGGCATCTCCTTGACCCCCACCGCCTGTGGAACAAGACTGTCTGGATTTGAATCTCAGCTCCTGCATTTGCTATGCATCCGGGGCAAATAGTCTAACCCATGGACACCTGAATTTGTTAATCTTAAAAAAAAAATCTGAATTTTTTAAAGTTAATTTTTTTAAGACTAGCAGAATCAGGATGTGAATGCTAATTTGTTGTGAATGTGAAATTTGATAATACAAAAAAAAGGTGTAGTGCAGTGCACAGAGTTAAGTATTCAGTAAAGGTCAGCCACTCAGTGACCTTTGACTCCCATCTAACCTTGGTTTTCCTGTTGAGGCTTAAGTCGTCTCTGTCCTCTCCCTAGTCAAACTTCTCATTGTGTTTTTCAGGGCTTCTTCTTGGACCAACTCCCATCAGCCTCTGCGTGTGTCCCACCACGTGTTTCCCAAAACCTGGGACCCAGTGCCACCCATTCCAGAACATTCCATCATTATGAACAGCAGGTACTTGCTTGCTTTGGACTTCAGAGAGTGGGATTTATCGAGAATTTTGGAGGAGGCTTTTAGTGCCCCGTGCAGAATAAGAGTAAGACTACACCTTTCGGCACTTGTTTCTCTGAAACGGGGAGTGTTAGCGGTTTCTCGGCATTAGGGAGACAAGCACCCAAGGGTTAGCAGCATTTTTTTTTCTCAGCCTTTCACCTGAGGCCTTCGCTCCACCCATGAACCTTTGCGGCTTCTCCCAGGCCAGCAGTAGCACCCTTTCCTTCCCTGATGACTTCATTGGTGCATCTTAGGGGCCAGGCTGCATGGGCTACTTTTGCAGTGCTTGCATTGCTTGCTCGACCAGTCACTAGAAATCAGCTTTAGCAAGCTGAAAAGCCTCAGTGTTCGGCCCAGAGCCTCACTCTTATCCTCTCTTACCTCCTGTGCCTGAGAACCTGGCTTCCGGAAAGGGCTCTCCTGCCTGCCACCTCTCCGCAGGCTGCACCCTCACTCGTTTCCTTGGTGCCACGAGGGATCATTGACTTCTCTGCAATAACCTGTACTTATCAAATTATGAAACATTTGCTGCACTGAATGCACCATGGTCGGCTGCAGTGAGCAGAGAGGGCTGGAAGGGGGAGTTGGCTGCAGACCAGCAGGTGGGGCTTGGAAGGCCCCACCCTCCCCAGAGCTGGCCCCATCCTCATCTTTCTCTCTCTCATTATTTTGGCAGGCGCTGAGAAGTTAATATTCCTCTACTGGAGCAGCTTCACTTCATTTTTGTCTTGAGAGGAAGCCAAAAGGAAAAGACCTCAAGCGGCCATGAACTCTGCCATCACCAGCCCTGAGCACCCAGACCCCTTGGTGAGTGCTGGTGGGAGAAAGGGACTGATAGGGGGGGGGGGGGGGATGGCAGCAGAAAGGAGGAAAGAGGCCTGGAGGGGGCCCCAGCATGGCATCCTAGTACCAGTTCATTTTCAGTACTGAGGACTGTGGCTCACATTCTAGGTAAGACTTTGGATTCTTAGAGCTGTCCTGGAAACCTCGCCCTCACCGTGGCAGAGTCCTCCATGAGCACTGAACTCTGTGAATGAATTGCAAAGGAAGAAGAAAGAGGTGGAAGGTCCTCTTTGCTTTGCTGAATCTAAATGTTTGTTCTCCAGGTTTCTCAGCATTATGATTTCTTTGATCAGGAGCCCTTTTTGAGCAGAGCAAAAACAAAAAGAGAGAGAAAACTAACATTTATGGAATAACCAGTATGTCCCAGGTGCTTTGAGTACTTTATTCCTTCAAGCCAATGAAGCACGCACCTCTGTTCTCATTTTACAGATGAGGAACCTGAGGCCCAGAAAACTAAGCCATCCAGTGGTCTATCTAGCTTGTTCTTGAGCCCTGGTCCCATCATTCTCTCCAACCTATTTTGGCCACTTAAGATAAACAGAGGGAACTGAATGGGAACCCTCTGCCCACTGTAGCCAGAAAGAGCCTCTCCCCATTTGGCTCAGCCTCAGTGTCTGTGAATGACTGCCACCCATGAGCCTAGGCTGGGCCACCCACAACTGTGCCCAGGGAACCAGGCTGGCAGACTCTGCCCACTGCTGGTCAGCCTTCCAGTGAAGAGACCCTAGCCATCTCTTCTGGAAGAGTGTGGGAGGCATCTGAGAGAACTTGTCCTCTCTTCTGTTAAAAAAAACAAAATTCAACTGATTAAATTTAAAGCTGTAATTGGCTTTACTCAGTGATTCATGAGTTGGACCGTACCCCATGTTAGCAGACAGAAAGGAGCTTTGAGGAACTGTACAAAATAGAAGAGTTTTACAGGAAGAAGGAGGGAGGACAAGGAAGTTATTCTATTAAAGAGTGTGTTGTTTTAGGTGAGGCCACTTTCCCAGGTCACCTCACTAATGCTGATCAGGTAATTCCAGACTGACTGGTTAACAGTTACATTCCTGGGAGTTCCCGTCGTGGTGCAGTGGAAACGAATTCGACTAGGAGCCATGAGGTTGAGGGTTTGATCCCTGGCCTTGCTCAGTGGGTTAAGGATCCGGCGTTGCCATGAGCTGCGGTGTAGGCTGCTGGTGTAGGTCGCAGATGCAGCTCGGATCTGGTGTTGCTGTGGCTTTCGCGTAGGCCGGTGGCTACAGCTCTGATTCGACCCCTAGCCTGGGAACCTCCATATGCTGTGGGTGCAGCCCTAAAAATAAAAATAAAAAAATAAAATAAAATAAAGGTTACATTCCTGGGAGAGGCTGAAACTTCACTTAGATTAGATATTAAGACTTTGGTTTGCTGACATGAGGCTTAGCACAAGTGACTCCATTTTGGACTCTTTGTTTTTTTTTTTAACACTCTGCTTCTACCTCATGGAAGCCGAAAAATAAGAAAAAAAGAAAAAAAATCCTGGCAAATAAGTTGAAGACTCCATTTTCTAAAGGCTGTGACGTTTTCTATGTCTTTGGCTCACCCGAGGCTGGGTTGGCAGTACAGGGGTCTGGGCGCATATCCATCTCCTTTCGGTGCCTGTCTTTGCATTATCCTCAAAGCTTTGTTTCAGCACCCAGATTAGGAGGCCACTTTTCTGAGATGTTTTTGATTTTCATGTGCGTGTTGCTTTGCTAGAAACTTCTATGGATATAAACATTGGGAAGGCAGCTTCTCCACCCCGAGAGCTTATGACTTAGCTAAGGGAAAACGGGGTATACAAACCATATTTCTGGTACAGGGGTGAAAATGGTAAATTGCTTAACAGAGACAAAATGTGTTGGGGGTTAAAAGAGGACAATTACATGGGGGTGGGGAAAGATGAAGGAGGAGGAGGCATTGAGCTCTTTGAAGATGGGTTTAGGGGAAGCAGGGTTGTGGGGATCAAGTGGGGACCACACGCTGAGCAAAGACACTGAGGCAGGATAACTGAGGCCAGGTTTTGAGAAACTAGACGATCCTGTTGGCCAGAGCCAGCTGAATGGGAGTGTTAGGAGTGTTAGAGGGACAAGTTAGGGAATGGGTGGCTGTGTGGGGAGTGGATGGAGTTAGAGGGCCAAGGGGTTCATCTTCCCCCCAGGCATCCTCCTTCCTACCGCGGCTCCCTCTGCACAAGGTCTCCTCTCTCTCCGCTTGTCGGCCCCAGGGAGCTGGAGGATGTCCCTCAATGCACAGCAGTGTACCTGCCGGAAACCGCCCTCGGTACCAAAGGAGCAGGCTTCCATTCTCCCCTTTACAAGGGGACCTTGGACAAGCCATGTTACCTCACTGAGCGGCAGTCTCTTCATCTATAAAATGGGTTGTGAGAGTCAAATGAGAGGATGCACTGGCAGCTCTTTGCAAACTGTGAAGCACCGCAAAATGCCAAGCATCATCAGAACACCTCTTCTGAGCAAGCCTTTTGGTGAAATTACAGCCCATATGTTGAGTTGATGGACATCTCCAACCAGGAGGAGAGCTTCGCCTCCTCATGCCAGTGCTCACTTCGCTCTGCCTGAGTTCCCGTTGTGGCTCAGTGGTAATGAACCGGACTAGTATCCATGAGGATGCAGGTTTGATCCCTGGCCTTGCTCAGTGCGTTAAGGATCCAGCGTTGCCGTGAGCTGTGGTGTAGGTCGCAGATACGGCTCGAATCCTGTGTTGCTGTGGCTGTGGTGTAGGATGGCAACTGCAGCTCTGATTCGACCCCTAGCCTGCGGACTTCCATGTGCCGAGGGTGTACCCCCCCCCCAAATTTTGCTCTTCCTTCAGAAAGGGGCTTGGAAGCTTTCTTCCGCCACTGTGTGAGTCACCGACTTTTCCCGACATGGGATTTTCCTGGGATAAAGGCGCTGTCCGGTTTCAGATATGCCCTGAGGCGGGGCCTCTTCCACCTCCATCCTTGAAACCCAGCTCTCAAATATCTCTGGGATGTCGCTTGTTTCTATGTATGTCTTTAATAAGCTAGTGACTCATTTCTCACACACAGGAATCTTCCACCTGCTTATTTTATTTTTTGCCTCAGTACTTTGGATGACTTGAGGAGCTTAATAACAATAGATATAATCTGATCAGGCTCTGTGCCTTCTATCAGCCGTTGCTGACGGGTTTCACTGAAGTCACACCCTCTTATCAGAAAGAAGCTGTCCTCAAGAAAGACAAGTTTCCCCGCCTGCTCTAAGGTCTGTTTTTTTTTTTTTTTTTCCGTTTCCGTGTGGGGCCTCGTGCAAGGTCAATTTCCCAGAAAACTGCTTTAAAGAGATTGCAAAAGTCTTCAGATGGTCCAAGTTGATATCCAGACAGAAATTAGAATATTTGGAGGTCCTCAGAATGAGAACAGTCTTTGAGTCATGGAATATCTTTTCTTTCTTCCTTCCTTCCTTCCTTCCCTCCCTCCTGGCTGCACTCGCAGCATATGGAAGTTCCCAGGCTAGGGGCGAGATCAGAACTGTAACTGCCAGCCTACACCACAGCCAGAGCAATGCCAGATCCTTTAGCCCACTGAGCAAGGTCGGGGATCAAACCTGAGTTCTCATGGATACTAGTCGGATTTGTTACCACTGAGCCGCAATGGGAACTCCCTTTTTCTTTTTTCTTTTTGGCCGCACCCACAGTAGCAGTAGTAATGCGAGCCACAGCAGTGACAATGCCAGATCCTTAACCCAATGAGCCACCAGGGAACTCCCAAGTCATTGAATCTGAAAGGAGGGGGGGAAGAAAGGCCCCAAACCAACATTTCCCCCAGTCCGTATTTCACTCCCTGTCACCTTTTGGAGAAGGTATGAGGTGAGTCTGCTGGCAGAACACACACAGCCGTACCAGCCCCAGCCTTGTGACCTCATTCATGGCTACACACAACAGGGTGCCACATATATTTCGAGTATTTTTGCAACCAGCGCAGAGTTAGAGGGGAGACTGAGGCTGGGAGAGGGGAGATGGTGTGCCTCTGGCTGCCAGGTAGGGCACTGACAGAGTGCATCCGCCCAAGTTCAAACTGCACACTCTGCTGCTCTGCATAGCTTTCCTAGCATCACTCAACCAGCCAGTCAACCAGCTGCTCCCCCTCCTCTTTTCCTCAGCTGTTGTTCCTCTGTCACCCTCACTGATTACTCCACAAATTCACTAAAACTTTGTAAAAAGTGCTCCCACGTTCCCTCTAGCAGCCTCCAGTCTGTCTCTGGCTTGGCCTTGACCTCCTTGGTCAAAACCATCTTTCTTTCTTTCTTCCTTTCTTCCTTCCTTCCTTTCTTTCTTTCTTTCTTTCTTTCTTTCTTTCTTTCTTTCTTTCTTTTCTTTCAATATTTATTGGAAAAATAATTACCGAATGAGTATATTCACATAATAAAATGTCTGCACTTTGCAGTAGATTATAGATGAAAAAAGTACTCTTCAAAAATTCATAATTAACTGATCCCATGACCCAGAGGTAAATATCATTTCCTTACACGTGCTGCTGGATTGTTCAGCTATATATGGTTAAATATTTCTTTTTATATGCAACAAAGACCAGCCTTCTTTCATGTGCAGTCCAAGTACCGAGCATCAGCCGTCCGTCCTTGTTTTCAGAAGTCTAAGTAAGATCTGTGTTGTGGGAGTTCCCGTCGTGGCTCAGTGGTTAACGAATCTGACTAGGAACCATGAGGTTTTGGGTTCAATCCCTGGCCTTGCTCAGTGGGTTAAGGATCCAGCGTTGCCGTGAGCTGTGGTGTAGGCTGCAGATGCGGCTCGGATCCCGCGTTGCTGTGGCTCTGGTGAAGGCCAGCAGCTACAGCTCCTGTTAGACCCCTAGCCTGTGAACCTCCATATGCTGCAGGTGAGGCCCCAGATAAGGCAAAAAGACAAAAAAAAAAAAAAGATCTGCGTTATGTTTCAAAGGAGTTCTAACCAGTTAAGGATTTTTTTTTTAATCAGTGTGAATATTCTTTATGGTCATTCATTTATACGTGGGTTCATTTATTTTCTTACTCAGCTGTTAGAGCTAGGAGCACTGACTGTACTACGGCTGGAGCAGAGAAGTTACCGGCCTCTCCGGCCTTGTGGAGGAGAAAACATCTGATGTCAGGGAGGTGTGTTTGGGGCTGCAGTGGACATGCCTCTAAGGAGCAAATCCTCCTCTAGACTGAGCCGGGGGTGGGGTAAGTCAGGATGGGCTTCCTGGAGCAGCTTAGGGAAGCCTGCTCCCAGGCATTGCTAAATAGATGAGTAGAAGCAAAACTCTTCCATTTAAGTTTCGGGAACTAGATGTTAGAAGGTTGATGAGCAAACGCTGTTCTGAGCCCCAGGAACAAGGTGACTGCAGAGCTGTGCTGTGGTCGGATTGATCCACCCACTGTCTTTAAGCCTGACCACAGCCCCGGGCTCCTGCCCCTGCCCGGAGGCTCAGCGCGCTGGGCCATTTTCTCCATCTGCAGCGTGCGGGCCCTGTGCACTGCGAAGGAATCTGTCCCCCGCCCCCCGTGGAGCCGGAGGCCGGGCGCCTTCTGTCCCCACGCGGAGGTTCCGCGTCCACCGCGTAGCACCCTGACAGCCACAGCATCCCTTGTTACGGCTTCCAGGGCGGGAACTGATCAGTACTC
>PVHT020000237.1:85893-132649 GCA_004024745.2 Catagonus wagneri | reverse complement strand
CTAGGGGTCTAATCGGAGCTGTGGCCACTGGCCTGCGCCGCAGCCACAGCAACGCAGAATCCGAGCCGCGTCTGCAACCTACACCACAGCTCACGGCAACGCCGGATCGTTAACCCACTGAGCAAGGGCAGGGATCGAACCCGCAACCTCATGGTTCCTAGTCGGATTCGTTAACCACTGCGCCACGACGGGAACTCCTGATCAGTACTCTTAAAACGGTGGTTCTTAACTGCGTGGATTTTATCCGTGCTGGAGGCCTTTGGCAATGTCTTGAGACGTTTTTACTTTCCACAACTGAGGGTGAGGGTGGGGGTGTGTGTGCTGCCGGCATCCAGTGGGTCGAAGCCGAGGACGCTGCTAAACGTCCTACAAGCAGCACAGCAAAGAGTGATCCGGCCCAGACTGGCAACAGTGCTGAGGCTGAGAAACCCTGTCTTAGGATATCACGGTCCCCAGGGACCAGTGCTGTCCTGGAAGTGGCACGGGACAGCCACTAGTTCCTGCCCTGATGCTTTCTCCCCTCTCTTCACTTCAAAGCAGGCGATGAGCCCTCGCTTCCCCTCTCCCTGCCTGCACCTCCTCCTGCTTCTCCGCAGCGGCCGCATCCTCAGGGAGAGCAGCCCTGACACCTCAGCCTGCAATTCTTTTGGGGACCCACAAAAATGTTTTCATTTCTTTCTCTTTTTCCTTTTTCTTTCTTTCTTTTCTTTTTTTTTGGGGGGGGGCTTTGTCTTTTTAGGGCCGCACCCAGGGCATATGGAGGATCCCAGACTGGGGGTCCAGTCGGAGCGGAAGCCACTGGCCTACGCCGCAGCCGTAGCAACGCTAGATCCGAGCCGCGTCTGCGACCTACACCGCAGCTCACCTGCAACGCCGGATCCTTAACCCACTTAGCAAGGCCAGGGATGGAACCCGCGTCCTCATGGGTGCTAGTAGTGTTTGCTAGCCGCTGAGCCATGGCAGGAACTCCTGGTTTCATTTCTTTTAAAATCAGAAGAAAATGCTTTAATATATGGTAATATGTTCATCTTTATGTCAGTGTAGTCACATTAAATTTCTTTTATGGAAGGAGCCCGTAGGGTGATTAGCACCCATGGGAGTCACAGGGCAGCCTTGATGCAGAAGTTGTTCTTTGAGGCTGTGTAAAGAGCTCTTTGGCATAGAGGTGGAGGACTTTCACACCTTTTCCAGAACTTTCTCTGGGAAAAGTCCACATTCCCCTCAGGGCAGCCCTGGCTGTGTCGCTGTGCAGAGCTTGCCCTCCCTTGTGGTCTGACCAGAGCTCAGGACCCTGCTGGGGCCCGTCACCCAGAGGTGCCTGATGAGCACGCCGTCGTCTTGCCCCCTTCTGCCCTCTTCTGGGACTGGAAGCTTATCGTCGTCGTAACGGCTAATAGTTCTTGGGCAGTTGCACCGTGCTGGGCGCTGGACTGTGTGCTTGGTGATCCATTTTTCCTCAGGTTTATTAGATGATATTGACATGTAACACTGCATAAGTTTAAGGTGTACAGCAGATTGATTCGATATACTTATATATTGCAAAGCAACTACTGCCATGGCAGGTAGCTACTACGCCCATGGTGTCGTATGATTGCCACATTGTTTTTTTGTGGTGAGAACATTTAGGCTTTACTCTCTTAACAACTTTCAAGTGTTAAATACAATGTTATTAATTATAGTCTAATAATATATTAGATCCCCAGACTTACTCATCTTAAACTATTTGTTTTTATCCTGTGACCAGCATCTCCCCTTTTCTTCACGTTCCAATTTAAGTTTCTCAACTATGAAGGAGGTGTTCTTGACATTTCTGTTATACAGATCAGAAAATTGAGGCTTGAAGATATTAGTGATTGCCCAAGTTTGCTAAGCTATACAGCCAATAAGTTGGAGGAGAAAGTTTATCATTCAAAGTTAATTTGGGATAAACTGGTGGGAATGTTAACTTGGCTTTTGACCCTAGAGCATTTTGTATGCCCTGTACTTACTTACATTGATTTGTTGTATCCATTCACTTATCCATCCACTCAGTCTATACTGAGCACAGGGACTGCTCTAGAAGCTGGGACAACAAAGAAGAGTGCATTCTAGGACCTCACAGTCTAGTAGAAGAGATAGATTATGATCATGGGCTTTAGCACAGGACCAGCTTGTGCGAGCACATGGAAGATCAGCCGTACCATTCTGAGGCCAGAACCCCCACTTACCTGCCTGTTGTCTGACCTTGGAGCTGGCCACCATTCCCTCTCCAGGGCCTCTGGCAGGGCATCTGTTCCACTTCACACGGAGGCGTTGCTGCAGATGCATTATATAGAAAATCACTTGTCTTTTGAGTCTGTACCTAGGACTCCCACGCTGCTCAGCAGTTACCCCTATCCCATTGCTCTCGCCTCTGGTTGAAATCAGGAAGTCCATTTGATTCCTTTTTTTTTTTTTTTTTGCTTTTTAGGGCATCACCTGTGGCATATGGAGGTTCCCAGGTTAGGGGTCGAATTGGAGCTGTAGCTGCTGGCCTACACCACAGCCACAGCAATGCCAGATCCTTAATCCACTGAGCGAGGCCAGGGATTGAACCCGCATCCTCGTGGATATTAGGTTTGTTACTGCTGAGCCACGATGGGAACTCCTACTTGATTCCTCTTGAAATGCTCAAATATGTTCATCTGTTGTTCCTAGCAGAGGGATGACGGTGCGCTCAGCTCCCAGGAAGGCAGCCAAGGCAGGAAGAAGGATGGCCAACCCAGGAGCCCCAGCAGCAGTCACCTGGCCTATAGCATCCTGGATACCCCTCCATGGTACCTCTGCATCTTCTTGGGGATCCAGGTAATGACACTCCCAAGCACTGGGTCCAAAGAGGCTGTGCGGCAAAAGCCATGTCAACACACACCCAAGTAAAATGAGTCAAGACCCACAGCTTCAGTTGCTGATATTCTTGGCTTCCACGTTGACTTCTCGGGGACTCAAGGCTTCCTAAGTCTCTCTTTGTCTCCAGGAGTGTGGGGGTGTATGTGGGGAACTAGGGGAGGTTTCCCCCTCATGCTGAGCTGATAGGTCACTTCAAGGACTCCAACTGGGCCCCTTTTTTCCCTTCTTTTTTAGGGTCACACCTGCAGCATATGGAAGTTCCCGGATTAGGAGTCGAGTAGGAGCCGCAGCTACCGGCCTGCACCACAGCCACAGCAACACAGGATCCGAGCCACATCTGTGACCTACACAACAGCTCATGGCAATGCCAGATCCTTAACCCACTGAGCGAGGCCAGGGATCAAACCTACAACCTCCTGGTTATTAATCAGATTCATTTCCACCAAGCCACTAGGAGAACTCCTGTAGCATGAATTTTCTGATCTCACTGTTCTTTTAATTTAGTTTTACACACCATTCAGTGTGGGATTTCAAGGATGGGATGTACTTTTTTGTTTCTTGGTCCTTTATCACAAAATAAGAGCAAATAATCATACCACTTTAAAAAATATTATGAGCCAATAAATCGATAATGTAGATATTTTATTGGTAAAGGATGCTGAATTTTATAAATGCTTTTTCTGCATCTATTGAGTTGATCATATGATTTTTATCTTTCACTTTTTTAATGTGTTATATTTATTGATTTGTGTGTATTGAATCATTCTTGAATCCCAGGGATAAATCCCACTTTTAATGGACTATTGAATTCAGTTTGCTAGTAATTTGTTGAGAATTTTTGCATCTATAGCCATCAGGGATATTGGCCAGTAATTTTCTTTTTGTGGAGTGTCCTTATCTGGCTTTGCTATCAGGGTTATGATGGCCTTGTAAAATGAGTTTGAGTGTGTTCCCTCCTCTTCGGTTTTTTGGAAAAGTTTAGGAAGACTTGGTGTTAATTCTTCTTTAGATGTTTGATAGGACTCACCGGAAACCATCTGATCCTAAACTTTTCTTTGTTGTAAGATTTTTGATTTCTGTTTCAACATCCTCACTGGTTACTGACCTGTTCAGATTTTGTATTTCTTCGTGATTCCATCTTAGTAAGCTGTGTTTCTAGGAATTTATTCATCTCTTCTAGATTATCTGGTTTGTTGGTGTGAAATTGTTCATACCAGTGTTTTATGGTACTTTGCATTTATGTGGCATCTCTTTTGTTTGAGTCTTCTCTCCCTTCTACTTTTAAGGGTTTATTTATCTTAAAAAACAGTTCAGAACTTGTTTCTGTTGTCTCTCTGATCTCTGTTGCATTTATTTCTGCTCCGGTCTTTGTTAATTCCTTTCTTCTGCTAACTTTGAGCTCAGTTCTTCCTTTTCTAATTCCTTGAGGAATAAAGTTAAGTTGTTTATTTGAGATCTTGCTTCTTTCTTAACGTAGGCGTTTATTGCTGTGTACTTCCCTCTTGGAACCACTTTTGCCATGTCCCAATAGCTTTGGTATGTCGTTTCCATTTTCATTCGTCTTAAGATATTTTTAAAATTTTCCTTTTGATTTCTTCTTTGACCCATTGGTTGTTCAGGAATGCACTGCTTAATTTCCACAAGTTTG
Organism: Catagonus wagneri; assembly: GCA_004024745.2. Lineage (NCBI taxonomy): Eukaryota > Metazoa > Chordata > Mammalia > Artiodactyla > Tayassuidae > Catagonus > Catagonus wagneri. Next base: position 128,136 of record PVHT020000237.1, on the reverse strand, counting down.
TGCCTGGCTTTCCCCTGTTATTGGTTGCTAATTTCATACCATTGCAGACAAAAAAGATTCTTGGTAGGTATCAATTTCCTCAAATTTGCCAGGGCTCTTTTGTGACTTCGCATATGATCTGTCTTGGAGAATGTGCTCAGGCCTTCCTGGTCATGGTCTTGCCCTCCCCTTATGCTTGATTGTAATGATGAGCCTCTAGGAGTTCCGTGGTGGCCTAGTGGTTAAGGAACTGGTGTCACTTCCGTGGTGCAGGTTGGATCCTTGGCCCAAGGAACTTCTAGATGCTGTGGGTGCAGCCAGGCAGGGTGAGGGGAAAATGAGCCTCTTGGCTTGCTCTTGTTCTTAAGGCCGCCTCTTCAGCTCCTGTTACATCCCCCTGTGCTGTGTCCCTGCTTCAGTTTCTTACCTAGAACATCAGTTCCTGGCACCAGGATGCTGTCCTTGAAACTTAGACCTTCTGGCTGGGTCCCTCTTTCTTCCTTCCTACCTTCCTAGCTTCCGCTGCTCGCCTGGATCTCTGCCTGTCAGTCACGGTCGCTCATGGCCAGGCTCCTCTGAAACCAGAGGTGGAGCCCTTGCCTCCAGTGGGGGGCATAGGAAAGGGGGGGAGCAGGCAACCGCAGCCTCTCCATGCCTGTCTGCTCTCTCTGCTCTGCCCGCAGCACTTCCTCACGGCCCTGGGGGGGCTCGTGGCGGTGCCGCTCATCCTGGCCAAGGACCTGTGTTTGCAGCATGACCCCCTGACCCAGAGCTACCTCATCAGCACCATTTTCTTCGTCTCTGGCATCTGCACGCTGCTGCAGGTGTTTTTAGGAGTCAGGTAGGTAAAACTCCTCCCCAGGGCTTCTGCCTTTTACCTGCCAGGGTCTTGGCAGGGTTTTGTTTGGCTTGCTAAGGGAGCATAGGACTAGACTGGGGTTCAAGGCCTAGCCCCAACACTTATGGTCTACATTAGTCAGGATTCTTGATTCAAATAACACAAACAGCTGCAGGCGCTTGTGCCTGAAACTTTCTACTTCTGCAGATTTCACAAGGCATGTGGCTGGTGAACAAATTGCTGGGACTCCTCCCTGGACCCTGAAGGAGCTATGTAAGCGAGGGGCCATTCTCTGCAGATCTGCTTTTAACCTAACCTGTGCCCTCTGCCAAGTACGTGCTCAGCCCTGGAGTCGCAGAGGGAGATGGAAAAGTGTCCTATCATGTGCTTCTGCCCAACCTGTCTTAAGAGAAAATGACTTGACAGGAAAACTTTCCATCTATTCCTTTTTTTTTCTTCCAATTTACTGAGCTGACAGCAGTCCACAAGCTGAAGGTGTGCAGCAGAAGGATTTGACTGACATGCATCATGATTAGCATGATAAATTTAGTAAGCATCCATCTCATAAATTTATTAAGATCCATCGATATCTCACAGATATCAAAGTAAAGAAACAGGTGGAAGAGTTCCCATTGTGGCTCAGTGGTAACGAACCTGACTGGTATCCATGAGGATGCGGGTTCAATCCCTGGCCTTGCTCAGTGGGTCAAGGATCCGGTGTTGCTGTGGCTGCGGCGTACCTCCGATTCAACTCCTAGCCTGGGAACTTCCATATGCCGCTGGTGCGGCCCTAAAAAGACAAAAAAAGTAAAGAAACAGAAAAAAATTTTTTTTCCTTGTGATGAGAACCCTTCGGATTTACTCTTTATCATGTATTCATTCCTTGTCAGTTATCTGAATGAACCACGCTGGTGTAGACTGGTACGAGGTGGCCAGTTGTTTCCAGGACAGGCTGTCTGTAGACAGCATCCAGAAAATACTCAGTCCTAGTGCAGTCTTCTGGCCTAAATCAAATCAAAGTCACTTCCCAAAGTGCTTCCTTTGCAAGTCATTTCCAGGAGATACGTGAGAGCTGAAGTTCTTCCATTTTCCATCCAGGACGGGGGGGACTAGTGCCTACATCTTGGTCAGGTTATTTCCCTTCTCTCCCTGCCTTCTTCTGTCACCATCTCTGTGACCTATGATTTCTTCCAAATCCCCCACCAGGGACTCCAAGAGGTACAGGGTTTGGTCTGGTCTGTTTCTCAGGCCCATCTCACCCTTCCAGCATTGGTCCCTGGACTGTTAGATGCTGCATCAGAGAGGCCTTGCAGCCACCTGCCTGGATACCCAGGAGCCCCACCCCTGTCCCACCCCCCCCAGGGAGAGTTACAAACACAAGGTTCTTCTGGAGGGGGAGGCCCTCCCCTTAAACCCGAGAGGGTGTTCACCGTAACTGTGGGAAAACGCTGATCTTGGAAAGCGGGGGCTGAGTTCTAGCCCTGGCCTCTGTGCTGTGGGAACCTGGCTGAGTCATTCACCCTCTCTAAGCCTCAGTGTTCTCATCCGTAAAATGAAGTAGCTGAAGTGTGTCGTATTTGTTTAAGTCCCTTCCACCTCTAACAGTGTGGGCACCTATGTTGTTGACAGAGAAGATGCTGAATTCCATAGTCGAACAGGAATCCCAGTGGTGATGGTGCCTCTGGGCCTAGCCTTCTGGTAAACCCTGTGAGAGGCAAGTAATCGGGAGTTAGAGTTCAAAGGATCTATAGCCTGAAGAAGCATGCAAAGAGGGCGTTCCCACTGTGGCTCAGTGGGTTAAGAATTTGACTAGTATCCATGAAGATGCAAATTCGATCCCTGGTCCCACTCGGTGGGCTAAGGATCTGGTGTTGCTGTGAGCTGTAATGTAGGTCGCAGACAAGGCTCAGATCTGGAGTTGCTGTGGCTGTGGTGTATGCCGGCGGCTACAGCTCTGATTGGACCCCTAGCCTGGGAACTTCCATAGGCCGTGGGTGTGGCCCTAAAAACAAACAAACAAAAAAGAAAATCTTTTGATATACACTAGCTTTTCCAGAAGTACCCACACATTTCAGAGGGAGTAATAATGAAAATTACTCTATTTGTTGGGTTCTTCTCTGCCCCAGCATTGTGCTAATCACTTAGGTATATTTTATCTTCATATCTATTCCTTGGGAGAGTATATTATCTTTATTTTATCAAAGGAGATACTGAGGCTTGCAAAAGTTGGGTAACAGGTCTAGGTCAACAACTGATAAGGTAGAGCTGGATTCAAACCCACCTTTGGTCTACATCATGCTCTTAATCTGCATCATAGGGCAGTGGTGACAAGTGAGGAAACCCAAGCACTCATCCTGGTTAACACTATGACCTTGAGTTGCCGATCCCCTATCTATAAAATGACAAGGTCAGGCTGCGTATGCTTCACACGGCTCTTCTATTTCAAAAATGTTGTTTTTATTTTTATTTATGTATTTATGTATTTATTTATTTATTTATTTATTTGCTTTTAGTGCCGCACCTGCGGCATATGGAGGTTCCCAGGCTAGGGGTCAGATTGGAGCTACAGCTGCCGGCCTACACCACACCCACAGCAAACCAGATCCGAGCCGCATCTGCGACCTGCAAAACAGCTCATGGCAACGCCAGATCATTAACCCACTGAGCGAGGCCGGGGATGGAACCCGCAACCTCACGGTTCCTAGTCGGATTTGTTTCTGCTGCGCCAAGATGAGAACTCTGAAAATTCTGAGTTTTTAAAATCAACAGTCTGTGGTTTACAGGAGAGACATTTAAGTCAAAAGGCGCATGTATAGTAACAGTGAATCATATTCACGAGAAGATTTTAAAAATAGGAATTGCCATCATGCCAGCAGTTGAAATTAATTGGGAAATTAAAAAGAGCATTGAGAGGAGTTCCCTGGTGGTGCAGCAGTTTAAGGATCTGTGTTGTCACTGCTGTGGCTCAAGTTGCTGCTGCTGAGGTGCAAGTTCGATCCCTGGCCCAGGATCTACTGTGTGCTGCAGACATGGCCAAAAAAAACTGCCAAACAAACAAAGTCCTCCAAACAGCAACAAAACCCCACAAAAAACAAAACCCAGCACTGAGATACACATTAAGGGCACCATAAAAGGTAAAAGAGACATAGAGTAATGACAGCCTAGTAGTGATGCTAAATGCACGTATCTTAAGCACGTACCAGGAAACTGCATAAAAGAAAAACTAGCAGATAATGCAAGAAATACACATAGATCTTTCTCTCTTTCAAAAGAGTACCAATAAGAAGTTACGAGAAAGAAAGGTGAATGCTAACGAAATGATGTAGGGAGAGGGGGAGGAATGGATGGAAAATGGGATTGGAAGGTCTGAATATAGAATAATGAGGGAAGAAGTTGTTTTTTTCTGTTTTGGGTTTTTCTTTCTTTCTTTCTTTTCTTTTTTTTTTTTTTTGATTTTCAGGGCTGCACTTGCAGCATATGGAAGTTTGCAGGCTAAGGATTGAATCGGAGCTGCAACTGCTGTCCTACACCACAGCCACAGCAACACGGGATCCGAGCCTCATCTGTGACCTATACCACAGCTCGCAGCAATGCCAGATCCTCAACCCACTGAGTGAGGCCAGGGATCGAACCCCGAATCCTCATGGACACTAGTCAGGTTCGTTTCCACTGAGCCGGACGGGAACTCCAAGGAAAGAATTTCCTGATACAGTGTATGAATCTAAAGGTGGGGCATAAGAATACACTCTAGTAAATAAATGGCAAGGATTCCTCTTGTTCTTGAACACAAGAGGTGTTTAGCAATTACAAAAAGTAGAACGTCCATATATCACATTATCCCAAACCACAGCTAATAATCTTGAAAGAAAACAACACGAACAGAGTTAGGAAAGTGCTAAACTACTTGAAAATTTTGAAGTACTCCCTTAAATAATTTCTAAGTTGAGGATGAATGCCTGCATCCAACAACAGAAAACATTTGTTAAATGAAAATAAAGCTCAGCATTGTAAGAACTGTTATAAATACATTTTGACAGTATCTAAATTCTGTGTGATAGCAGACAGTTTATAGACAAGGTAAAACAGACATAAAATCACACGAATGAGTGCACACCTGTTATGGCTTAATGAGATGCAAACGAACATTTGTTGGGGTTATGGAGTTCCCGTCGTGGTGCAATAGGATTGCCGGTGTTTTGGGAGCGCTGGGACGCAGGTTTGATCCCCGGCCCTGCAGAGTGGGTTAAGGATCTGGCGTTGCTGCAGCTGTGGCTTGGATTTGATCCCTAGCCTGAGAACTCCATACGCTGCCAGGTGGCCACAAATGAAAAACAAATGAACAGCAAACAACCAAAAGCCCATTTATTAGGGTTTTGTTATATGGCTATTAAACTAAAAAAATAAAATTAAATAAAATAATAATAAAACCCAATGTTGATAGGTTTTTGTGGTACTAGGCTCAAAGCTGGAGGGATGGAAAAGAAAAATGCTCAGGCCTGCCCTCACAGAACCCAGTAATACTGAAATAAATGGCTGAGGTTATGGAGGCATAGTCATGGTGCAGTGTTTGTAAGCATAATCATAAGGTGTTTAAAGACTCCCTGAGTGTAAGGGACTGTAAATGATAAGCTGGTTTGTATAAGGGCTGGCAGAGAAATGTGTCACTAGCATGCAAGTGGGGAGTTTGGTCTCACTCAGCCTGGTTTCCCCAATACCTGGCAACCAGTGCCTCCCACATAGCAGGTCCTCAATAAACATTTGTTGAGTAAATGAAATGTGCATGTGGAATTACCGCAAACAATTAAAACCCAACTCCTGTATTATGTGCTTTCTTTACACCTAGGATGCAAAGATTGCTCTGTGCATTTTAAAAGCTCAAAAAGGATTTTTGCAATGAAATAAGTAGAGCATGTTTCCTTCTGTTGAGATACTTAGATTCATAATTTTCTAATTAAAAAAAAAGTTGGGAGTTACCATCGTGGCTCAGCAGAAATGAATCCTACTAGCATCCGTGAGGATGCAGGTTTGATCCCTGGCCTCGCTCAGTGGGTTAAGGATCCGGCGTTGCCGTGACATGGCACAGATCCTGTGTTGCTATGGCTGTGGCATAGGCCGGCGGCTACAGCTCTGACTCAGTCCCTAGCCTGGGAACCTTCTTATGCCACAGGTGTGGCCCTAAAATAAAGACAAAAAAAAAAAGAAATCCTTCTAGTATTGCTAAAAAAATGTACCTGAACTGGGTGTGCTCTAGTGACAAATGCAAGCAAGAGGCTGAGGTCTCTCTGTCCCCCTGCCCACCCCTCCAATTCTGCTGTGCAGGGAGAGGGGACAAGATTAGTTAGCCTTTGTAGCTTCTGACCTTCAGGGACAAGAGGGTTGTTGGCGGTTGACTTATCAAGCTATGTTCACCCCGCAGGGAGACAAGTTGGGAGGGCCAGAGTTTCTCACAGAGGCCAGAGTGAGACCCTGGCCAGGAGGCAGAAGGGCCTGGATGGGGGACATGCCTTGATAATTGACCTCAAATCTGTTCAGTCCATGTGATAAAAGGAGCCTGAAGGTAGAGGTCTAGGATTGCTGTTCCTTTCTCCCCCCACCCCCTGCCCGGGGCCGCACCCACGGCATATGGAAGTTTCCAGGCTACGGGTTGAATTGGAGCTCCAGCTGCCAGCCTGCACCACAGCCACAGCAACGTGGGGCCCTAGCTGCATCTGTGACCTACACCACAGCTCACTGCAACTTGCAGCTGGATCCTTAACCCACTGAGTGAGGCCAGGGATCAAACTCGCATCTTCATGGATACTAGTCAGGTTCATCATCACTGAGCCACAACGGGAACTCCCTGATGAACCTGGCCACCCAGATTTCAGGCTGAGGATCTCTTGTTGTGTGTGTAGGTGTGTGTGGGGATTCCACCTGTGTGAGCTGTGCTTTGATCCTGTGGCCTGGGGAAGATTCTCTGGGACTGGGGTAGACAATGGCACCCACTAAATGTGTCCCTGAGCTCTGTGCTGTCCCCCAGTCAGTCCCCAGGCCCTGACTCTCTGCTCCTGGGCTTGCACGTCCAGGCCTGGGGTTAGGTCAGCTGTCTTTCCCTTCCCACCTCTCCTGCCTGTCCGAAGTCTGGCAGAGTTCAGGGGTCTGACCTGGGACTTGGCAGGAGTTTCCTATAAACTGAGAACAGCAGGGGTCCTGTGTTGCCTCTGAAACCAAGGCAGGACATGGGATTAAAAGGTCCCCACGGGGCCAGTGGCAGACCAGTGCTAAGAAATTATGGGTAACTGTCTCTTTTCCCCTCCTCCAGGCTGCCCATTCTCCAGGGAGGTACGTTTGCTTTTGTGGCGCCCTCTCTGGCCATGCTCTCCCTTCCCACCTGGAAGTGCCCCGCGTGGACGCTCAATGCCAGCCTGGTGAACACCAGCTCTCCTGAATTCACCGAGGAATGGCAGAAGAGGATCCGAGAGGTAACCGGGCAAGGGGGTGGGGTGAGAGGAGTGGAAGGGTCCTCAGCAGAGGTTCCCGAGTTGATTCACTTGTTCAGCATTCATTGTTCAACTTTCCACTAGGCAGGGTTCCAGGCTTTAAGATACCACTCTGGGAGTTCCCGTCGTGGCGCAGTGGAAACGAATCCAACTAAGAACCATGAGGTTGCGGGTTCGATCCCTGGCATCATTCAGTGGATTAACGATCCGGCGTTGCCGTGAGCTGTGATGTAGGTTGCAGACGCGGCTCGGATCCTGTGTTGCTGTGGCCGTGGTGTAGGCTGGCGGCTACAGCTCCGATTAGACACCTAGCCTGGGAACCTCCATATGCCGCAGGTTCGACCCTAAAAAGACAAAAAAAAAGATAAGACAAACCAGGGCTCTGCCCACCATGGAACTAGCACTCCAGTGTGTGTATATGGTGGAGGCGGTGTGGGAGGGAGAAACACTCTAATAAGTAAATAGGAAAGGAAACTTTCGGGAAGTTATAAGTGCAATGAAGAGGAATTCCTGTAGTGGCTCAGTGGTTAACGAATCTGACTAGGAACCATGAGCTTGCGGGTTCAATCCCTGGCCTTCCTCAGTGGGTTAAGGATCCGGTGTTGCCGTGAGCTGTGGTGTAGGTCGCAGACGCGGCTCGGATCCCGCGTTGCTGTGGCTGTGGCGAAGGCCGGCGGCTACAGCTCCTGTTAGACCCCTAGCCTGGGAACCTCCACATGCCGCGGGTGCAGCCCTAGATAAGGCCAAAAAAAAAAAAAAAAAAAAGACAAGTAAGTGCAATGAAGAGAATAAAACAGGATGATGAGCAAGATAGGGATTGTGGCTGCCGGCTGGAAGGGATGGAGAGTGAAAATAGGTTTCCTTGGCAACAGTCACATATTTCAATGACGAGGAGCTCAGGCACTTCCCAGCCAGTCCTGGGAGGAAGGGAGTGTAGGGTGGTACTCCGGTTTTATATTAAGCCATCAAACATCGTGAGACCTGCCGAGTGTTGTGCTAAGTGCTAGGACTGTAACGAGAAGAGAGACACATCATAGTGGTGGTGGTGGTGGTGGTGGCAGATCATAGTTACTGAGCGCTTAGAGTTTTCCAGATATTCTTCTGTAAGTTGCTGTAGATGCATAAGCACCATATGGCCAGGCACCCCTAGCAGGCTTAGATTAATGGGGAAACTGATGCGTAGGCCAGGCCTGCCTCTTACCATTTTGTGAGTGGGTCCTGTCTACTTAGTCCACCCACTTTGGAGAGTTTTGCCTTTCTGCTTATTTGACTGTGGAATCTGGCCCCTGCTCGATTCCATCGAATTATCCAGAGAAAGACACTGCTGGCCTTGAAGCGGGCTCTGAAGTTTGGCCATGCTCCAGGTTGGCTTATCTAAGTGATAGGTAAGGAAGCCAGCACACAGGATTCCCGGCAGACAGCGCAGCCACACCCTCAGGGACAGCAGATCTGATAGCTTTCAGACCCGAACATCCTCAGCTGGCATAGGATTAAAGGGGTCAAGGGTGGCCTGTGTGTGTGATACTATATGAGAGACTGAAGGTCACTTGAGATCTATAAGAAGCCCAACTCTCTCCCTCCCAGCTTGACCTTAAATATGTAGGCTAAGAACCACCTCCTCTGGAACAGGGGCAGTTACACAAGTCCCCTCTAATGAGGGGGTTCCAGTTCTAGGTCATTTGCTCAAGCATGAATACAGCCCTCACTTATTGTCGTCAGCACTGCCTCCCCCAGGCTCACTAGAACTGGACCAATGTCATTCCTGAGCTCAGGACTGTGGACCCAGAGCAGAGTCTTTCCTTAGATATTCCTGAGAGTCAGACTAACAAGCTTAGACCAAGCAGAGTCCATCCTGCAATGCGCCCAGTCCACGTTCAGCATCCTCGTAGCCCCATGGCTGCAGAAAGGGTCACATCCTCAGTATGTGAAAAATAAAGGGAGAGGGAAGACAGGAAACACAGTAACAAGAGCCTGTTCTTAGCCATACTTGACCCATGAGAAGGAAGAGAATTGACACAACATTCTGAAGAAGGGGGGCTGACTACAAATACCTGAGAACCAGGAGTTGATGTCTGAAGGCAGGAGAAGGAGCTCCTGTCGTGGCTCAGTGGTTAACGAATCCGACTAGGAACCATGAGGTTGAGGGTTCGATCCCTGGCCTCGCTCAGTGGGTTAAGGATCCGGCGTTGCCGTGAGCTGTGGTGTAGGTCGCAGACGCGGCTCGGATCCCGCGTTGCTGTGGCTGTGGCGAAGGCCGGCGGCTACAGCTCCTGTTAGACCCCTAGCCTGGGAACCTCCATATGCCGCGGGTGCGGCTCTAGATAAGGCAAAAAGACAAAAAAAAAAATGAAGGGAGGAGAAGATGGACGTCTTATCTCAAGCAGAGAGCGAATTCATTCTTCCTCTGCCTGGTGTTTGGTTCTACCGGGTCCCTCAGAGGATTGGATGGCACTCATCCCCTTGGGTAGGGCCATCTGCTTCACTTAGTTCACCATTTCAAAGGCTAATCTCTTCCGAAGCACCCTCACAGACGCAAAGGAAATGTTTTATCAGCTCTCTGGGCGTCCCTCAGCTCAGTCAGACGCATAGGCTCCACCATCGCGGTATATATGTTCAGCTTTCACAAAGGCTACCAACTGCACTGTTACGTGTTTCAGCCTACACTCCCACCAATGACACATGTGAGTCCCAGTTACTCCACATTCTCACCAACATTTTCTATGTATCTTTTTCATTTTACTCACTCTGCTGAGGGCATGATGGTAAACTCGTGTCATTCTTTTCTGATGCTACCAAATGATTTAGAGTCAACTGTCATTGTCCTCATCTTGTTCTATCTGACCACCTGGAGGCGTTTTTGTTCCTATGCTTACCGCATTAGCTGGTGACTAGAGTTCAATATCCCAGTATAGACAGTATCCCAATATAGACTTTGTTATTTATCACTGTTTCCATGACTTTCATTTCATTATCAATGACCTGTGAACTCATAATTAGTCTATGATTCATTTTAATCTTACACAAAAGTTCAAGCAACAGGTCATGTCCTAAGTATGTCATCATCACTGCAGGAACTGGCTACTTTCACAGTGTCCATTCCACACTGTCCCTCACGTATGGCCCAGCATACTCTGGGTCTAGTTTTATTAGATATGCTTCAGTTTGGTAGAACCAACTCTGATGCCAGCACCCCTTATCCCAAACTGAAGCTGTATCTAGAAATATGACTGAAAATCATTTTCTCGTTTCCAACACTTTAAATGCAAAGGGCAAAAGTAGCATTCTTCGGTTATATTTTGATGACTGCAGTTCTTCCTGCTACTATCTTTCTTTTTGCCCACTGGGAGCCCTTCTTAACCCATTTCCTTCTCATGTTGGAGGAGGAGGTGTTGTTGAGTCCTTCTCTGCTAGCCTTTAAATAGTGAGCAGCAAAAGTAATACTGCTAAACTCTCCTTATGTGTCCTTCCCTAAGAGACTTTCAAATGATTTAACAACTGTATTGTCACTGTAACCTCTCTACTGGGTAGGATTCATCCTGAAAACCCCAGACTTTCCAATCTGGCCAATAAATACCATCAGAATTCCAACAAGTCAAGTATAGTTGATTCTTATTATTTCTATCTCAGTGAACACAACCAACTCCCTGGTGCTGGAAAAACAGGGTTTCTTTACCCTCTCATTTCCATACCTGTCCTTTACAAACTGTTCCACTGGTTACTCCGTTTTGGGCACCACGTTTGGCCTGATCTTATACTACCCTGCAAAGCCAGCTCGTTGTGCTCTTGTCACCCACATTTTGTTGCTTCAGGCACACACTCTTAATTTTGCAGTAATTTCACTGCTTTTGGGGAAGCGATAGGAAATATGAAAAGATGACTTGATACTCTGTTTTCTTGGTGCATTCCTGTCCTGTTCACGCTGTGAAAAGTGATCCTTGAGCTGTTTGATACATAAATTGATATTCATACTGGTGGGCAATCTGGGTTGCTAGTCTAAAGAGACTATAAAGATAGTAGCCTGGGCCAGGCCTTCAGCTGCAGGTTAGGCAAACTCGAACTGAAAACACTGTCCATGCGAGTTTAATTTTTTTTTTTAATGGCCGCACCTGTGGCATATGGAAGTTCTCAGGCTAGTGGTCGAATTGGAGCTGCAGTTGCCTGCCACAGCTTACGGCCATGCCGGGTCCTTAACCAACACTGAGCGAGGCAAGGGATCGAACCCTCATCTTCATGGACACTATGTCGGGTTCTTAACCTGCTGACCCACAATAGGAACTCCAATACCAGTTTCAAAAAGTGTTGAAACCTCCTGTACTCTGGAATGTTCAGTACAGGCGCCAGCTCTGTGAAGGGCCATGTACCCTTGCCTTCTCCTACCAAAGGCACGTTGCCCATTGTTGTTGGCAATATGGGTCATCCCTGGGCGGCACAAACAGCTTCAGATAGAGATGGGATTATACAACCTATGAGTCCACTGTGTGCACGGCCATGATGTCATCTCATGGGCCTTAGTGACTACATGCGAAATCCTGCTTCCCTTCTCTTTTTGAGACATGTGCCATTGACACGAACCACCAGTATTTAAGACTTGACTCTAAAGTCCTACCCCACAAAAGGTGGAATTTCAGTAGTGCCTTCTGTGATCCACTTGCCAGACCAAACTGCTAGTCCACTGGCTGCAGCCCAGGAATCCATTTAGTTATAAGGGGATGACTCTGGGTATTTATGTGGGCACTCGGTCATACCACACATAGCTCGGTCCACTGGCTGGACTGAGACTTGCCTGCCTTCCTCCATCAAGGTCCTTCTGTTGAAATGTTACATTTCCATTCCTGATCTTTCTCAGGTGGGTGAGCAGCACCTTTCGCAAAACTCCAACCAGTGCTTTTTGAATTCAAAGACCCACATAGTGGGATCCAAGGCTCTGTTGCTAGAGTTGGTTATCTTAGGAGGGGGTGCCCACCCAGGGCCGGAAAGCACTTGCTCATGGATCCTGCGAACCGCTCCTTGTGCAACCGCCTCGTCTCTTCCTGAATGTAGCTACTTCCCTTTAATCAGCAAACCCTGTTGACAAGCCCCTTCCCTGTTGGAACATCTTTGGGATATCACTCAAAATACAATTGGGATTTCTGATCTTGGAGTTATCTGATGCCATTCAGTAGTGGTCTCGTTCTGAACAGTGCCCAGGAGCAGACTAGGAATGGTCTTTCAAATGGAAAGTGGCTGCATAGCAGCTGTGGGCCACATCCGCACCCAATGCCCCCTGCAGAGCTGCACCTGCCAGGGTCAGTTCTCACGAAGCGTGGACTCCGCCACCGACCCTTCCGATATCTCAGGCACCAGGCGCTGGTAAGGATGCCAGTCTGGACCAGTCTGAGCAATCCCTTATGAGTTGCAGCCAGAAACTTCTGCTTTTCTCCCCTTTCAAAAATAGCCTTTTTGCACGTGTCTGGGCTCTGAGATACAGTCCAGCAGTGCACCCAGGTATGGGTGTATGTCGATAATCTATCAAGTCCTGTGCTTCCGTTTTTTTGCTCAGGGTGGACCCAGAGTTAACAGGGTTTTTTAATCTTTCAAGAACTTTTCCATGTAGTTGCAGATTAGGACATACTGAAGAATTTCACTTGTTAAACTGGTGGGCCCTGGATTTTTGCCAGGTTGATCGGTCGGTCTCCAGATGCCATGTGTTGTACCACCTTTTCCAAAGCAGGGTGTATCTTTTCAGTGCAGCCTAGTTTTATCATAGCATCAATAGCATGAATCAGGGATCACTGTGGCTTGAGGGTTTTTTTAGTTTTTTGTTTTGCTCTGTTTCTGCTCTCCCCTAGGGAGCCAGTACTTGCTTTCAGTAAATCCAAATTAAAACTAAGCAAAGAATAAGCAGTGGGATTTGTTGATGAAAATTCAATTAACCATCAAATTAAGAAGGAAAAAAGGAGATTTTATTCATGCCAAACTGAGGATTATACCCAGGAAGCAGATTCTCAGAAAGCTCTACTAACTCTTCCACCTATCAGAAGCCGAAAGCATAGTCATAGACGTTTTTGAGACAAAGGATTGCATATCAATGACACACTGATATTTTACAGGAAGTTCACCAAGGATGAACTTTGTAACTCCAGGTTCAGCAGTACAAAGTAAGCAGCCTACAGAGCTGGGAAAGAATACTGTTCTTGGAGTTCCCACTGTGGCTCAGTGGTAATGAACCTGACTAGTATCCATGAGGATGTGGGGTTCGATCCCTGGCCTCGCTCAGTGGGTTAGGGATCTCTCATTGCTGCAAACCGCAGTGTAGGTCGAAGATGCGGCTCAGATCCCGTGCGTTGCTGTGGCTGTGGCTATGGCTGGCAGCTCCAGCTCCAATTGGACCCCTAGCATGGGAACCTGGGAAGGGGATTTCTGTATCTACCAGTGGGCAGGTATCACTCCTTCCCATCAGGAAGCCTACAGCAAGCCCCCTCCATACCAACTTTAGCCACAGGGGACGCTAACACCTGAACTAAGAGAGGCTACAACTCTATTGTCGACACAAAGATCACCGCACCAAAAACCTACAAAAATGAAAAGACAGAAAACTCTAACTCAGATAAGGGAGAAAGAGAAAAGCCAAGAAAAACAGCTCAGTGATGAGGAGATTACCAGCCTCTCAGAAAGAGACTTTAGACTGTTGATGCTGAAGATGATGCAAGGCATTGGAAATAGACTGGAGGCAAAGATTGATCATTTACAGGAAACATTGAGCAGAGAAATACAAGCTGTAAAAACTAAACAAGAAGACATGCAAAATACAATAACTGAAATAAAAAATTAATTAGAAGCAGCCAACAGTACAGAAGGCAGAAGAACGAATCAGTGAGGTGGAGAACAGATTAGTGGAAATCACTAATGTGGAAGAGAAAAGAGATAAAAGATTGAAAGGAAATGACCTGAGTCTCAGAGAACTCTGGGATACTGTTAAACGCACCAACATCCGTATTATAGGGGTGCCAGAGGGAGAAGAGAGAGAGAAGGGGACAGAAAAAATATTCAAAGAGATAACAACCAAAAACTTCCCTAATATGGGAAAGGAACCACTCACTCAAATCCAGGAAATGCAACGAGTACCATATAAAATAAACCCAAGGAGGAACACCCCGAGACACATATTATTGAAAATGACCAAAATTAAAGAAAAAGAGAAAATACTGAAAGCAGCTAGGGAAAAGAAACAAATGACATACAAGGGAACCCCAATAAGGTTAGCAGCAGATTTCTCATCTGAAACTCTACAGGCCAGAAGGGAGTGGCATCATATACTTAATGTGATGAAAGGGAAAAACTTCTAACCAAGATTGCTTTACCCTGCAAGGCTCACATTCAGATTTGAAGGCGAGATCAGAACCTTTACAGATAAGCAAAAGCTAAGAGATTTCTGCAACACTAAACCAGCTTTACAACAAATCTTAAAGGAACTTCTCTAGGCAGAAAAGAAGAGGCAACAACCAGAAGCAAAAACACCATAAATGACAAGGCTCACCAGTAAAGGCATATATACAATAAAGATACTAAATCATCCATGCACAACTATGCTACCAAAATCAGAAATCGTGAGAAGAGAGCACAAATGCAGGTCACTGGAAACGCACGTGCAATTATGAAACCAACAACTTAAAACAATCTCATTTGTATTTAGACTCCTATATCAAAACTTCAGGGTTAAAAAAAAAGCAACAAAAACCCCAAACAGTTAATACAATGGCAATAATATCATATATATCAGTAATTACCTTAAATGTTAACAGACTGAATGCCCCAACCAAAAGACATAGACTACCTGAATGGATACAAAAACAAGAAAACAACCAATGGATCACTGAAGAAATCAAAGAGGAAATTAAAAAATACCTAGAAGCAAATGACAACAAAGACAGGACACACCAAAACCTCTGGGATTCAGCAAAAGCAGCGCTAAGAGGAAAGTATATAGCAATACAAGCCTACCTCAGGAAACAAGAAAAAGCTCAAATAAACAACCTAACTTTACATCCAAAGCAGCTAGAGAGGGAAGAAGCCAGATCATGGAAACAACCTAAATGCCCATCGACAGAGGAGTGGCTAGGGAAGATGTGGTACATCCACAATGGAATATTACTCAGCCATTAAAAGGAACGGAATAACATTTATTGCCACATGGATGAACCTAGAAATTATCATACGAAGTGGAACCAGTCAGACAATTAGACAGCAACACCCAATGTTACCACTTACATGTGGAAACTAAGAGACACAATGAACATCTTTGATGAACAGACAATGACTCACAGATTTTGGAAAACCTTGGTTTTTCAAATAAGACAATCTGGGGGGTGGGGGTGTGTGGGTTTGGGATACAAAATCTATCGTATTGACTTATGATCTTTGTACACCTATAACTGAAATAAAATTCATTGTTAATATGGAAAAAAAGTTTGGGAAGTTTTCAGGCATTATTCATTTTTTTCCTTTCTATATCTCTTCTCCTTATGACATTCCCACAATGAATATGTTGGTCCACTTGATGATGTTTCACAGATCTCTTAGGCTCTGTTCATTTTTCTTCATTCGTTTTTCTTTCCCTACATAAGACTTGATCATTTCATTTTCATTTGTTCTTTTTTCGCTGATTCTTCACTGATTCAGAGTCCAGCCCCAAGGCCTGTTTTGGATTCTGGTTTAATTTCTTAGGAAAGAGTAGGAATCTGGTTCATATAATTGTTATCCACATTTCAAGACTCTTAGTAAAAAGTTCTCTGGCATGTCAATTAAATGTCTGCTCTATGGTTCTATAATATTTGTGCATGACAAAGCTTATATAAGTACAGGAATTTTAAAAGAATGAAATAAGAAAATGCAAATGGAAGTCCTAATATTTTCTTCCTTTATCCTGATGTACTGTCTTCCACTCCAACTGGTGGGCCTCCCCACTGAGAGGGCTCACTCTGAGAGAACCTCTGTGCCTCTCAGGTGAAGGTGTGTGGGGAGGGGCAGCAGGGTGAGGGGACAAAGCAGGGATAATATCTCCAGGGATGGTTGAAGGTATTTTTGCCTTCAACACTCAAAATCTGCCTGGATGACATTGGACTTGCAGGTGAATTCAGGATTCAGTGAAAGGTGCATTTTTCATGTTGGAGTTCTATTCAAAAAGAAATGGATTATGCTGTGTTTTCATAGAAATTAATACATTGACTTTCCTTCTCTTTTCTTTTCCTTGTAAACATGCCATGATTAAAAATCACAGACTGCTATCTGAGAACAGTACTCTGCTCTGACATATCTTATACAAGTGGCAAAAGATTGATTTTGGGGGTGATATGTGAAGAAAGTAATATGTACCATAACCTGGTGGTGGTGGAAATAATTTGCTCCAGGGAGTTGGTCTGGCTGACCTAGGAAAAGGATTCTTTCACACAGATTGTATATGTTGTAGAGGGGGAAACGTTTGGTCTGAGGGAGTTTTGGAAAGCAAACACGTGTAGTTTGGTGAACTTTCTCTGCCTCAGTGTCTCCATTGTTAATTATGTGACATAATTATAGAAGAGGCCACAGTCCTGTTTTTGGCAATGGCTCTTCCTTATCCTTCTCCTCTTGTTCACCCTCCACTCCTGCTTTTACTTTGTCTCCTCATCTGCTTCACTTGAAGTCCCTGGTAACTCCCTAGACAGTGAGGGAAGACTCTGGGGTGTGGGGGTGATGAGGGAAATATAATCTTTTGCGTAAATAGAGAGAATGAGGAGCACTTATCGCTTTGGCCAAGTTGTGGTTCTAAATGAAGGACAGATGTTTTAGATGGTGTCTTGGCCAGGGCCAGCAGACTCTAAACCTGCCTGTCTGCCCTTCTTGATCTTTTCTCTGCAGTTTCTTTCATCAAAGAGACTTGGGTGAACCATTGAAGTTTTTTGGGTTTTTTAAAAAATCTTAAATTTTTTTAAAGTACAGTTGATTTACAGTGTTCTGTATTTAAAAAAACATTTCTTTTTTTGCTTTTTAGAGCCACAGTCACAGCATGTGGAGGTTCCCAGGCTAGGGGTCTAATTGTAACTACAGCTGCCACAGCCACAGCAATGCCAGATCTGTGCTGCCTCTGCAACCTACACCACAGCTCAAGGCAATGCCAGACTTTAACCCACTGAGTGAGGCCAGGGATTGAGGCAACAACCTCATGGTTCCTAGTTGGATTCATTTCCACTGCACCACAATGGAAACTCCTAAATTCTTTTTTATTAAAGTATAGTTGATTTACAATGTTTTGTACCCTTACAGTGTAACAGTCTAAAACTTATGTATTTATTTGTGAGTCAAGGGTATCTCAGCTGCCTACGCAAATCTTCCACCTTTTTTCCTACTGGGAAATTTCAAGGAAATGTTATTGTTTTTCCAGAAATTATTTGTTTTAGTAATTATTTGCCATCATGATTCATTCCAAAAGGAGTAAGAATGGCCATAGAACATAACTTATAAATCACATATCCTGTGCATCACTTATCTAAGAATATTCTGGTCCCAAAATTAAAAAAAAAAAAAGAATGTTTTTTAACTTAATGAATTTTATTTCAATTATAGGTGTACAAAAATCCTCACAAGTAAATTTGATAGGATTTGAGTCCCCCAACCCCAGATTGTCTTATTTCAAAACAACTAATGTTTTCAGAGATCTGTGAGTCATTGTCTGTTCTGCAAAGAAATTCATTTTGTCTTTTTAGTTTCCACATGTAAAAGGTAGCATTGGGTGTTGCTGTCTAATTACCTGACTGGTTTCACTTTGCATGATAATTTCTAGGTCCATCCATGTTGCTATAAATGTTGGTATTTCATTCCTTTTAATGGCTGAGTAATATTCCATTGTGTGTTAAAAAAAAAAGGATGTCAATGCATCCAATCCACAGAACCAGCTAAAGAACACACACACACAAACATACATACACACACATACATGCACACACAAACACTTATACCAAAAACCTGTGTCATCCACATTGCTTGTTGTCAAGATGAGAAGAAGAAATCATGTTTTACTACCAAAGATGCTAGTGTTTCCTCTTCCTTAATTTTTGCTGGGCATTACCATTTTTTATAGTACCTCTTATTCAAATTTAGCTTTATCTCAATGACATGGTTCAGAAATACCAGTTTAGGAGTTCCCATTGTGGTCCAGTGGGTTAAGGGCTTGGTATAGTCTCTGTCACAATGCAAGTTTGATCCCTGGCCTCATTCAGTGGGTGAAGGTTCTGGCATTGCAGTAAGCTGCAGCATATGTTGCAGTTGTGGCTGTGCTGTATGTTTGAGCTGCAGCTCCAATTCGAACCCTAGCCTAGAAAGTTGCCTAGGCCATGAAAGAAAAAAAGGAAAAGAAAGCTTACCAGCTTAAACTTCCAAAGAGAGTGTCCTATTCTAGTTAGTAAATACTGTCAATTGGACATTATTGGACATGGTGGCCACTTGCCATAGGTCTGTAATTCAGTAACATAAGAAAATATCACAAAGGAAGTACATTTCAAAAAGAATAAAATCTATGACTTTACAAAATATTTTACAGCCTGAATATGCTTTTTCTTAATGAAAAAAATACCTTCCACAGAGTCCTCCCATCAGCTTTGAGAGAAAGGACCATGACACTGTCACCTCAAAGAGTGACCTGAGAGACTTCACCAGACATACACTTGACAAATGTTCATTATCGAGATTTTACTGCATAAAGAGCAACAGAATTTTTATGACCAATGAGAAATATGTAGTCTCAACTGAGTGCGCAGTTTGGAAAGTATGAGGCAGGAGGTGAGACTTCTATTATTATTATCCTAGAAATGCTGGTTAAGTGTATACTTTCTTTAATAGATGCTAAAATGCCGATTTCCAAGACATTTAAGGTAATAGGTATTCCAAGCTCCAGTTAAGTGCCATATTTTCTAAGAATTCAAAATTCTTTTAAGCAATATATCCTTTTTGTAGCCCTATGATAAATACAAAATAAATATAATAAATATAAATTTCCTGAGCCTTGGAAAAATGTGCATTTCTTAGAATTATAGAAAGTTTGAATCCTTCTGCATGGTTCAGAAGTTTAAACTATCAGAGTTGAACATTAGGGTTTTTTCATTTTCTAGACACATGCATACCACCTTCCAAACATTCTACCGTATTTTAAAAGGAGCCAAATGAGCAATATCATTTAATATTAAGCAGTAAGTACAAATATGCTGGAAGATGTAATGGAAATATTACCAAAAATTGTCTCATTCATGAATAAGCCTCATGTATTTGATAATATGGCTTCCTTCATTGAAAAGTAAAACCAGCCTCACAAACCTAATGCAAGTATTCTTTACAAAATCACTTGGCTAACTGCAAGCTAGCATACAGGCGTCAGATGCTTCTCTGTTTCTTCATTTCATCCTGGATCCCACTTGCAGTAGTCCTCCCTACCTCAGGTTGCCAAAGGAGAGAAGTTACTCTGAGTGCAGGAACCTGTGCCCCCCAAATGAAACATGAGATCCCTGATGCCATTTGAAGGGCAACTGAAATTGGACAAATATTTTCCCTCATGAGGTGCCAACTGAGTTTGGCTCCTGTGCAAAATTTGTCATTCTTTCAACTGTGAGTCAGAGCTGAAGCTATTGAAAACCTGGGAAGGAAAGGATTTTGCCCCTTTTCGGGGGGAATCTAATTCTTTTTTTTCAGAAATATTTAAAAAATACACAAGAATTTTCTGGGGGTGTGGAGGGAAATGGTGTTAATCTCCTTAACTGTTAAGTTTTCTCTGTGGCTTGGGATCCAATCCACGCAGGGCCTGTCTTGAGGTGGCTGGCTCAAGCGCCTATGAGTGGCTGTGAGGCTCTGTTTGAGGTCACTCTGTAGTCTTGGTGGAGAAATGGGTTCCTCTGTGTGGACCTCATGGATCTGTGTGCAGGTGTCTGTATAAGGTTCCTGTGGGAGTTTTCTCTGGGTGAAGTCTGTGTGTCCTCTCTGAGAGATCTCTGTGGGGGTCTGTCAGGGGTCTCTGTGTGGGTACATTTAGTGGGGGGCTCCCCATTGCTGGCCTTCTGATCTTATAGCAGGAGAAGGGCAGAGTGATTTGCCCCTTCTTGTTTCTTGCTGTTTTCCCAGTGTTGCCCTCTGTGTCACTTCTCCCAACAGGAGCCAGCTCCCCTCTGCCCCCGGCCTCACCTCTCAGTGCCCCTGAGAGGACACAGCTGTAGCCAGACTCAGGTCAACCTCTGGGCCACCCTCTTCTGAGCTCAGAAGGTGCTCTCTGCCCTGGGTCCCAGTCCCTCCCCTAGTCCTGGCTACGCTGTCACCTCTGTGCCCACCATGGAGGATGGGGCTCTGATGCAGGACCTGGCTCTAAGAAGAAACTTGTACCTGCCCCCCACTCCACCCTGGGTCCTGGGCCCACATGTTGGGTCCTGACAGGCATGGGACAGATCCCTTCCTGCTGTCACATGGATCAGGTCCCCTCCTGGATCAGGGTCCTCCACCACGGTAGTGACTGTGACACAAAGCACCAGTGGATCTAGAGAACTTTCCTGGTGCCCCAGGTTCATGTGTGGGTGGTGGAGGAGGGGAACCCATGCATCCTTATGCCTCACAGGTCACTTCCCCCCTATGGTGTGACGAGACACATATTCTGGTCCTTCGCCCTCAGGGATCAAGTCTGCTGCCAAGTGACACTTGTTATGACCCCAGGAGAGTCCCTGGACCTCTTAAGTCTCAACTGTCCCCTGGGATCCTCCTAGGGCCACGTATTTAGGTGAAGGTCACAGACTGACAGTCTGTCCTGAACTACCCATCCCATGAAAGCTGATGAGATCATTGTGGGAAAGTGAATTGCCCCCCATTGAGGCTCTGCTGCCTCCACCAGTCTGCCCTCCCATGGAGGAGCTACAGGTGGCCTCCCTCTGGGCTCTAGGAGCTGAGAAGGGGGGAGGCTCTGGGGTTGGGCCACCAAGACCCAACCGGGTCCCCAGCTCCTCCGCTCTATGCCAGAAGATGTGGTGGGATGCCAGGGGCTCACTGGTCACAGCACCATTCATGGGCAGATCTGCTACTTGCCTCCTTCCTTGCATCCCAGCCTGGGGCATCACGTCCTCTACCAGGTGGTGAGGTGACAGCACATAAGGACATGGCCCTGTTTGTCCCCCAGAGACAGTGGTCCCCATAAGGAGGGTGTCTCTCCTCTGAATCAGTGGTAGACAGGCCCTCATTTTACTTGGCTCTCCCACCCCATCTGCTGCCCAACCCATGCTCGCCACCCCCGCACCCGCACAGCTGGGAGTGCCTGGTCCTTGTCATTGCTGCTGCTCCAGAGTCTGAGAAAGGCAGAGGGATGGTGACCTTCCAGGCCATCACACCCCCAGCTCCCTCAGTGAGAGGAGAGGCTTCCAGAGTGGAGGTCATCTCTCCCCACCAAGACCTGGGGGCCAGGGCTCCCCCTACCCCAGTGCTGCCCCCAAAAGCCTCTCCTCATTCTGATATTGTAACTGGTCTCAGACATTTTCTGGAGCTTGAGGGGAATTTCAGCCTCTGCCACCCACCCCCTCCCCTGCAACTGCACAAGTTCAAGGTAGACAGAAGGCAGAAGAGGATGGCTGAGCCAGATTCTGGTGTGGGGGGAAGTCTTCTAGATTTTGTTACCCCTGCCAGGTTCTGAATGCTGTCACTTGTTTCTGTAAGGCTGGTATTAGGGGAGCTTCAGGTGCAATGAGGGAACTGGCAGTTAGTATTCCATGATGGGGCCAAACTCCCTCTATGGCCCTGTCCCTTTTGGAAGCCAAAGAAGACACCTTGGAAAAGTAGACCCTGATCCTGTCCCTTCTGCCTCACAGGCACAGAGAGAAACCACCACCTCTTGTTAGAAAAAAACATGTATTTTGGGAAATAATGAATATTCTGGTAGGAATAAGACATTAGCACATAGAGGTTTTGCTAATGTGAGGAAAAAACAGGTTTCCTTAGCATGTACTGAATTTTTTCTTGGACCAAAATTTTCCTCCCAGGAAAGGCACACTCTGGTTGAGCAGCAGACACACATTTTTAAGGAGAGCATGTTGGGTGATGGTGCAGGTGGCCTAAATTACCTGGCACTCTTGGACGCTGCTGGCAGGGTCTGGCTGGGTCCCCAGGTCCTTGAGTGGGGAGGTACACTTGCCACCATTGTGTTTGGTACCACCACTGTTGTAGAGAGAGCTGTGGTCCTTGGTGGTGGTTTGTTGACTGTAAGTTTGATTTCTCAACAGTCTTTTCTGTTTGAAGAAGGTGAGAACTGTGTGGTAGTGGGAACACAGCTGTGGCTGGAAGCTGTTGTGTGTGCTGGTTTAACTCTGAGGTGTGGAGGTCTTCCTGAAGCCCCAGTTACTCTATCAGGGTCCATCCAACAATCATTCCACTCATTTCAGCTTCATGAGACCCAGATCTGCCTTTGACTGGTTCCTGACATGCAGCAGTGACTGAGGCAGTCTTGCCTTTTGGAAGGATATTTTCCTTTCCTTTGCCTTTTTTATTGGGACATAAACACTCCAGAATGTGCCTCATCCTTCTTCTGAAGTAGCTTTCTGGTAAAATGTCTTCCTCTCTGGCAAGAACTGGTGGTACTTTCTCCCAAGGGACTCTCCTCTTTGCTTGACCTTGGGAGGATGGCTCATGCCACATGCCTGGGAAGCCCTTTGTCCTGAAAACTTTCCTTCATACTCTTCTGGTCTGGGCTTCCAACCATCCTCCCTCTCATCAGTTGGAGCAAACCTCTCTCTCTGGCTCTTGATTTCTTCATGTGCTTTCCGTTTAGGCCTCTTGAAGCCCCTCCACTCATTAGCTTGAGGAAGCATCTCACTCAGGGTGTTTGTTTCATCATCATCTTCTGGTCAGAGCCCCTAACAAATCTCCCCTTCCTCAGCTGAGAACATCTGGCCCTTACATGGGTCCCTAATCTTTGGTTTCTTAGGTTGTTGCTATCCCTGGCTGCTCTTTATTTCTTTATGCTCTTCAGGTTGGAACCTCCTAAATTCCCTCAATTCATCAGTTGAGGCAAGCATTACACCCTGGCTATTGTATGGGTTTGTAAGGCTTTATAGATTCCTGCTGCCCTTGGCTGCTCTATTCACTCACTTTGAGGTCATATGGTCCCTGGGAAGCTGGAATGTCCTGATTAGCATATTTCTGTGTAAACTGAACAGTGATCTTGGAGAAGTCAAGATGTCTGAGGCAAGAAGCACATCATTGTGAGAGCCTTGAAGGAGCACATTGGTGGCAGCATGCTCGAGGAGCATACCAGTGGCATAGTCTTGGGGGAGGACATCGGTATGAGACTCTTTAAGGATCTCGGCAGTGACATGGCCTTCAGGCTGGTTCTTTGACTCTCCCAGACCTCTGAGATCAAACTTACTAGCCACCTGTGTTTTAAGGCATGACTCCTTTGGATCTTGGGCACATGGCTTTGTCATTGGTGATAGGCTTTTGCTAGTGCCTGGAAACCCTGATCTCCTGAGATGGGTATCAGAGGTTTGAGAGTTGGCCAGCACACTGGGTCCCAAGATGACTTCCCAAGCATGGTCCTCTTCAGTCTCCATTGCCTCCATGGCCTCTTTGGCCATTGAAGATGGGGACCTGAAGTCCATCTGGAGTACTGAGGCACTATGGCAGTGTCTTGAGAGGTATGACCCAAACAGTCTTCCCTTGGTTTCCTCCTGGTCATTGCTGAACTTGGACTGGGCTTTAGGCTGCTTTTCCCCACCCCCAAGACAGTCGCAGTCTGCAATGTTCTGCCCATGAGGTTGCGTGATGGTATCTGAGAAGGAATCCTGCCCTTCTGTCCAGCCAGAGGGGCCTCTGAGAACTAGTGGCTGACACCAGGAAGAGTCCTTCCCAGGGCCCCCTGGATTTCCTTATGTGCAGGTAAAGGGGCAGGAAGGGGACTCACCAGGGTGGGAACCAACTCTCTTGTTATCACTTTCTCTCCCTGATGGGGCTGAGGTTTTCCTAAGAACTCAGCAAGATTGACTTTGGAGTGTTCCCTGGGTTGCTGTGTGGCCGAAGGGGAAAATGCAGCCCCTGGAAGGGGTGAGGGTTGAGCCCGACACAGCTTGAGATTCATGGGCTCGAAGGTCTGGGTAGGGAAGCCCCACCTGTGCCTTTCCCAAAGCCTTAGAATATGTACTTCCAGCCTCTGTAAAATGCCAGGACTGAGGAAGGAAATCTCACAGGAGGTGTTTACATGGGGCTTCCAATACTTCAAGGATGCTAGATTTCTGATTTCCTTGTGACTGTGGGTCTTTGGAAAACAATGTTTGGCAGCAAGCCAGGATTGACGCACAGTCACAGGGATCAAACCCTTATTAATCTGCTCCAACTTTTTACTCAAATGGACTTGCAAGATTCTTTGTAGATGTTTTATATCTGGCACCCTGGGTAAGCAACTTCCAGAGTCATTCTGAAAGTCTCTTTCTGACACCATCTCAGAGTTCCTTTCCAGAAACTTCTCTGGGAGGCTGGCCCTGATGAGGTCTATTGACACCCCCCTCCGACATTGCCTTAGAGCCTTGATGAACTCCTTCCCTGGTTGGAACATCATTTGACATCTGCTACGGGATCTTCTAAGGCATCTGGACCTTGTCCTATAAGGGCCCACACTGCTGTTGACTATGAAATGAGAAGGTTGCCCTGGTGCCTGTTTGCCCTGTGCTGGGTACCTCACTAAGAACTGGCACTGAGATGAATTCAGTTTCAGAGACAGTAGGATCCTGAGAGGCAGGCCCCTGTCTCTTTGATGTTTGGTGAGTCTCTTTTGAAGATTTTCCTTCTGGAGGTCAGGGCTGATTAAGTCCCCTTGAAGAAAAGAAAGTGACTTTTGGGTCTGGGAGTCCCTGATATCCCGGGGAAGGTTGGGAATGGGTTGGCAAAAGCCTCTCTGAGATGTTTTAACCACAGAGTAAATACTTGCCACTTTTCAGTTGAATCCACCACCAGAGGTGTTCCAGATGTTGAGTTTCAGCTGGGGTAAAACAGAGTACCTTATCATGGAATGTTGGACAAGATATCCCATGGGTCCCCCATGGGGTGGAGAAGAAGGTGAAGGTGGTGTGAACAGGAGAGAAAATTGTTGGAAGGGCTGGGCTGGGATCTGAGCCAGGTAGAGGGCATGGGACTGAGGCAAATTTTGAGTGAAAGGCTGGGGTTGGGCCTCAGGGAACCGCAAGAATGGCTCCTGGGATAAACCTAAAGATAGTATAGGTTGGATTGATTCTTGAAAGCCACTAGAGATTCCATTGAATAAAGCATGGGGAGCCTGTAGTTGAGAAGAGTTCTGAGGGACAAAGGCAATAGCCACCACTGACTCGCTGTGCAGAGAGAGGAGACCCAAGAAGAGCTGGCTGCATTTCCACTCTAAGTGGTCCCGCAAGACCTTGGGGTATAAGAGCTCCTGAGGATGAGGCAGGAGCTCTGCTTTGTCTTTAATGTTCCAGAATGATGGATTGGTTGTAGCATCATGCTCACCGCTCAATGATTTCCTCCTTGTCCCTAAAGAACTCAGGGTGTAGTCTGAGATCCTTTGTTTTGAAAATGACCCATATTTTTCTCTTTCTGTATCATTAGTTCTGTCCTCTTGGAGATAAGAATCTTCAGCTGCTTCTGGATATCCTGGTTGACAAATGAGGGGCAATTTCTCTCTATCCACCTTTTTGTGGGGTTCCCCAGTATGAGGCCTCTGGTGATGCAGGCTCCCTGCATGGCTGCTTGTCTCCAGTGGGCACTGCTTGGCACACCTTGCCATTCGGGTCTTGATGGGAGAGCTGATGAAACCTGCCTTTGTGTGCATACCTCCCCAGGTGTCTGCAGGAGACAAGAGTCACAAGCTACAGCCAGGAGCCATCAGGGCCAGGCAGGAGTGGCCACCTGTGGCCATGGCCCCCTTTATCCCCATTCTGACTTCAAAATGCACCTGCTGTCCCTCAGTTTGGGGATTGAGCTGAACCTTACTGCCATGGCTCCCTTCCCAAGTCAGCCCCAGGCCCTGAAGCCCTGGGGTCACACCCTGGGCTCTGGGAGGAAGGAGAATCCAGGAGAGAAATATTCTTTACTTTTGCAGGAGATCATTCATGCCCCGAACCTCTTCCAGCTCCTGCAGGTTATCTCTGAAAGCTAGAAATCAGAACACTGTGTCCTGGTGGTGAAGTCAGGGGCTTGAGGGTCTTACAGAAGGCTGGTCCCTTTAGGGGACACTCTTCCAAGGCTGGATCTGAAGCATCAGTGTCCTAGGCCACAGGAACCCTGACAGTGATGGAAAAACTCACAAATGGATTTATCATTTGCAAAGTGCTTCCATATCTATTGCCCCTTGCTGCCCTCACAACCACCCTGGTGGGGACAAAGGGCAAGGAGACCTCCCAGAGGAATCTGGGTAAAAATAACTTGTTCTCCAATCTATAGGTTCCGCTTCCCAATCCAGGCACTATTGATCCAAGACAGTCCACACGCTCCTGCCGGGTCATGCCCTTTCTCAGCCCCCTCTCTGCTTCATTCCACAGAAGGATGGGGTTTCTAATTTCCTTTCCTAAAGGTTCTGATCACTGCCACTGGCATCCTTAGAGACTGTGGAGCTGGGCCTTCAGAGCTGCGAGAGTTGGAAGCTCACTCCTGTGTACAGGCCTCAACCCAGAAGCTTACCTTTCAGGATTCTAATTTTCTTCCTACTCCTCCTCCCCCTCAGATCCATTTGCTGCTGAGAAACAGAAAAAAAAATGAAGGGCTGGTTCCCATTTCTCACTCTGCCTTCTCTAAAGCATCAGACACTCCATGTCCAGGCATAGTAGGACTTTCTATGTTTAACTAATGGAGCTCCGTGGTTTTTCTTTCCTTTCACTCATTGTTAAAGCAGATACAAATATTCTCTGTTCCTTCATTGAAGAATGCAATGAAGGCTTTTCTGTGAGACCTACTCTGGGTTTCTTGTGTCACTGTTCTCTTCTCAAGAAACACACCTTCTCAGGTCTCTGCTCCCTAAAGCTGGGGCCCACCCGAGCCCCCACTCAGAGGCTCCCTTTGCCTAAGCACTGCCCTCAGATATGCCCTAATTCAAGACACTTGTTTGTGGCTGGTGAACTAGCGCTCAGGGTCTTGACCTGTGGCTGAGATTGAACTCTCAGTATCCAGTCCTTGGCCAATGGTCACTGCATTTGGGACCAGCCCTGGAGCCCTGTATGCTCATGGGACCTCTGGTCTGAGATCTTTGGGTAGAAATCCCAGTGCCCACTCTCTCCCCTGCCGGGCCTAGCTTGTCCCTAAAGGAATGGTGTTCTCTTCTTTCCTGAGAATAGATGTGTTTTTCTTCACCAGCTTAGGAGTCTCTCTAGTTGATTCAGAAAATTGAAAGTAAGAATAGAAAAGAGAGAATCCTGTGGTCTTGGGTGTGGACCAAGTGTTCCTTACCTTCCTGACACTTCCATGTGTCCTAGTTGGTAGTGAGGATGGATGACACTGGAGGTAGGGAAGTAACAGGATGAAGAGCCCCAGTCCACACAGGATGACGAGGATGGTTTTATTTGCCCCAGAAGTGGAACTGGATCTCAACCAGGTAGTGCAGTTTTTCAGGAAAGAAAGAAGTTTCCTCATCTCTTTCCTCTGGAAAGCCTTTACATAAAATAACTGCTACCCTCAGGTAACTGAACACTGTGAATGACCTGGCAGCTAGAGCCCTAGGCTTATATCACAGAACCCTCAGTCACATCACAAAGGGTTCTTGAGTGTGGGGGAGGGGACAGAAGAGGAGGAGGCTGGGTCTCAGCCCCTCCCCCACCCTCCAGACCCTCAGCTCTATCCTTCCAGCCTCCTGGACCTTCTAGACCTTGATCATTTTTCTGGTCATTACACCTTAAAGCCAGGTATTTCCTGGTTCCTGGAGTCTCTTGGAGATCTTGGGTTGAACCCACCAATATCCTGGCCTCTGAAAATCTGATATTCTCCCAGGAATTTGGCTGTTTCCTGGGGATTTATACTGTCAGAATCTCTTCTGTCCATAATTTCATCTTTTTTTCACCTAACATATTTACATTTTAGTTGTACTCTCTCAGCAGCTTTCGGTTATACAGCACACTATTGTCAACTCATGTTGTATACTAGCTCCTGACACCTTCATTTCATAACAAAGTCTATGTAAGGGAGCAACAATTAGTAAGTGTCCTTTATGGCCCTGCTCAGTCACTGGTCAACATTGCGGGGGTCCCTTCCCCCAAGCAAGTGAAAGTTAGTGAGTGACCTCTGGCCCATCCCCTTCCTCCTTCCCTCTGTATAAAAGAAGACTGAATTTGGACTGAGGCAAAATGGTTTTTTGAGACACTAGTCTGCCATCTTCTTGGTCTGCTGGCTTTCCAATTAAAGTTTCTATTCCCTGCCTCAACAACTCATTCCCAAAGTTATTGGCCTGTCAAGCAGGAAACAGAGTAAACTTGGGTTCAGTATGATCTGTACACTGTTCCTGGCCTCTTATTTCCCTCAATCCCTGCCCCTGGGAATGTTTCTTTTTGTAAGCACATTAAAATAGCTTGTCATTCAGAGAATGCTGTGAACACAGAGTTTAGGAAGATGGAAGTAGGAAACTTCGATACAAGCACCTGGAGTGAGTTCATTGAAATTCAACCCACTGAGATGCTGCTTTTCTGCATTCAAGTTTCATATTCTAGGAGAGAGGAATGGAGCTGCCCAGCTTGTGCCCTCCCTCCTTCCCCCATCCCCACTGCCCTTGTGGTATGTAGAAGTTCCCAGACCAGGGATCAAACCCACACCACAGCAGCAACCAGAGCCACAGCAGTGAAAATGCCAGTTACTTAATCTGCTGAGCCACCAGGAAACTCTAGGAATTGGCCAGTTGGGATTAGATATTCTCACTTTTCATGTAACCACCGGATAAGCAGGGAGAACTAAGAATTGTGAGCTGTGCTGCCTGCCTTTGTAGGGTCTATGAAAAGCAACTCTGGGTCTACTTCTCAAGATAAAAAAAAGGCACCAACCAGATGTCTTTCATAAACTTCCTTTGTTTCCTTCACCCACTTCTTGAAAACTCATTCCTTTCTGCCCATTCCTCTCCTACTTAGGAGATAGAAGTAGGAGGCATGAGAAGATGAATCCACTTCCATCAGGTGAGCTCCTTGCACGCTGTCCAGGTTTGCCATCACCTTTCCCCTCACTGTGACCCTGGGGGCAAAATAGCCCTGCTCATTTTCTTACTGACACTTTTCTGTAGTTTTTTTTAACAAGGCTCACATATCTTGTCAAAATCCTCCTTGACAGCTCTACCTGGATAAGTCAAAATAGGTATTTAGTAGCATTAAGATGAGATGGTTCTTAACTATATCCCACTTTTATAAACTAATACCATTGTCTTTGGAACTGTCACCATCCCTGCCTTAAAAAGTTGTGACACTGTAGAAGACTTTTTAAAATGATTTTGGTCAATAATTTAGTTCTAGATGGTCCTATGTGAACTACTTTTAAGGTAAATTGATTAAATCTTTTTGCAAACATGAACTCTGTGACACCAGTAGGTCCACTGAGCTCTCTTTATGATCATGACTGATCAGTAAATGAAATTGGAATTTAGTTCCATTTAAACATGTCTGGCTATATTCTGCATTTTAAAAAACTAATATATAACTGTGATGGTTAATTTTATGTGTCACATTGCCTGGACCATGGTGTTCCCTCATTAAACATTACACTGGGTAAGTCTGTGAGGGTGTTTCCAGATGACATTAGTGTTTGTGTCAGTGCTCAGTGAAGCAGACAGTGCCCTGATGGTTGGGGGGAAGTCATCTAACCCACTGAGGGTCTGAATAGAGCAAAAGAGGAAGGTGGAATTCGCTCTCTGCCTGCCTGCTGAGTTGGGACACTGATCTTCTCTTGCCCTCAGACTGAGATGCATCATCCCTTCTCCTGGTTCTTAGGCTTTCAGATTCAGGATGGAATTAGGTCACCAGATTTCCTGTGTCTTCAGCTTGCTGACTCTGGATAGTGGGACTTCTCATCCTCCATAATCATGTGAACAATTTCCCATAATAAATTTGTGTATATTCCTTATATTTTATTGATTGATTGATTGTTAAGGCTGCATCCACAGAATATGGAAGCTCCCAGGCTGGGGACCTAATCAGAGCTACAGCTGCAGGCCTACACCACAGCCACAACACCACCAGATCCAAGCCACATCCGTGACCTACAGCACAGAACACAGTAGCACCGGATACTTAACCCACTGAGTGAGGCCAGGAAGTGAACCTGCATCCTCATGGATCCCAGTTGGGTTCATTAACCATTAAGGCACAAAGGGAGCTCACATTTATTATATTTTGTGTGTATGTATGTATGTATTCAGATGCATGTGTGTATACACATACACATACACACATACAAACATGCATCTAAGTGGTTCTGTTTATCTGGAGATCTTTGACTAGTAAGATATACAATAAATTTGTATGACATTGGCTTTTCAGTCTACCTAGATTGTAAAACACATGGGGACTATGGATTAAAGAACTAACAAGCTCTCAGTTACATTAATGCATGTGACTGTCAGTTGTTCTTGTTCTGAGCCACCACACAAGCCCTGTGGCATTGCACTCACTTTGGCAGTGATTCAGAGTTTTTCTAGACTCTCTTAGTTGCCTGACAATTTCTCCCCACCTGTTGCCCTGCCACCAGATGAAAAAAATGTCCCTTTTTTTTTAAGTGGAGAGAAATCTTTTCAGGTGTGAATATTTCTTCTCTTGTTACCTGGGCTTTTCTGTTTGTATTTCAGATTCTTACCTGTCTGGCTTTTATAGGGTCCCGTAGAGGTAGAGGCAATTCTGGAGTCCATTAACAGGGTCATCTTGACCTAGACACTTTTCACAAGGCTCCAGGCATAGTCAGGTTTGCAGGAAGGACATGGCTTTAGGAAGAAAGCAACTGCCAGAATCCAACCGTGTTCATTGCATTCAGACAAAGAGCTCTCAGATTCTGGATGTCAGCTTTCATCTAAAATATTTCATTACTGAACTTTCTATGTGAAAGGCAGTAGATACCAAAGTTTCTCCAAACAGGCTCCCTGAAGTGTAGCTTTCTTTTTCAGATAGAAACACTGTGTGTACATTGGTAGAAGATGCCCTGTGGACACTCCATGCATTTTATTTGACTATGTTATTTTAAAGTCTTTACTAGGTGTTTTCTTTAAATGGAACTCTTAGCTGCTTGCTTTTATTGATCAATTTTAAAAAATTAATTTTGTTTGGGACCAAAATTTATAATTTCTTAAGTATCACAGAAAAGTAAAAACACAGTTTTCAGACTCAGAGCCTCAGCTGGGATTTTAGAGTCATACTGAATAAGATTTGAGAATAAATACTGGTTATAAACTGTAGATTTGGGTTCAACTTCTGTCAACTCTAATTTCCTCATCTATAAAATGGACATAATTTTTGTGGGGATTAAATGAGAAAATCTATGTAAATAGATGTGTTCAGTGTTTGTCACACAGTAAGTTTTCGAAGATGTTGTTCCTCTTTTTAGCATTATATTTTCATTATTATTATTAATTGTTATTATTATTGTTATTACTATCTCTTCCCTTCATTGTTCACATTTTATGCTATTGAAAAATGTGTAGCTGTTCTTTATTTAAATATCCTTTTTAATTGAAATGTAGTTAATTCAGAATGTTGTGTTAGTTTCAGGTGTATGGCAAAAGTATTAGTCATACAGCAGGTATATTATTTTTCAGATCCTTTTCTTTTCTTATCAATCTGTTGGTCTGTATTACCTCCATCCAGTTTTACTTATATATGCAAAATGTTGTAATATAAACATATGCATCATACAATCAAACAAATATGGTGAAAATGGCGGATTGTGCCTTATTTCTTTTTCAAATCTATTAGTCTTGAAGCAAAATAAAAAGAATTTGTAGAGGAAAAAGTCAAAGCAAATATGAGATTGTGTTTAATGCACTCCAATGAATATATTGCTGTTTTCATGAGACATAAGTTTTAGGACATTTCATCATTGATTATTTGGTGATGATGAGTTGTCCTAATAAAACTTATGTCTCTGGAAATACAGCAATATACTCCTCCGTGGGGTGCCTTTTTCCTGTTCTTCCTTTATGATGCTGCAAGGTGGTCCTAGGCTTATATATCTGATTTTTCTCATAACTCAACCCCAGAGAAGATAAATTTGGAGTTTCCTTTATTTTGGTAACAATAACTTCCTTTTCAAACCCTTATTCCAATTTTTAAACCTCCTTCCTAAGTCTCTGTTTTTACTTCCTCAAGTAAGATATATTCAATTAAAGGAGGCATAAAACACCAAACATAAACTTTAGAAATAAAATTATCTTTACTTGTTTTTTGAAAATGCAAGGCAATATCCTGGAAAAACACCAAGAAAACATTAAGAGAATTCAGGGAAGGAGTTCCTGACATGGCTCAGCAGTTAACGAACCTGACTAGCACCCATGAAGACACAGGTTGAATCCCTGGCCTCACTCAGTGGATTAAAGATCCGGCACTGCTGTGAGCTGTGGTGTAGGTCTGTGATGTTTCTCTGATCCCACGTTGCTGTGGCTCTGGTGTAGGCCAGCAGCTACAGCTCCAAATGGACCCCATGTAGTTCCTCTGTATGCTGCAGGTGCATCCCTAAAAAGACAAAAAAAAATCAACAAAAAAGAATTCAGTGAAGTCTCCCCCTCTTAAAACAAACTAAAAAAACAGTGTTTTATACATATGTATGAAAGAAAATATTATTAGGAAATGTTCCACGATATCAGTGAAAAAATATTCAAAATACCATTGAAGGGCTAAATGGAAGATTTAAAAAATCCCTGACCTTGGATATCAGGACTTGATATTATGAAGATATTAGTTCTCCCTAAGTTAACACCTAAGTAAAATGAGACTATTCCTTTTTTTAATTATAGTAAGTTGATTATCATGTTCTACCAATTTCTGCTGTATAGAAAAGTTAGTCAGTCATACATATATATACGTTCTTTTCTAGTACTATTTTCCAAGATGGGCAATCCCAGGAAATTGAGTAGTTCTCTGTGCTAAACAGCAGGATCTTTTTGTTTATCCACTCTAAATGTACCCCAAACTCCCTATCCATTCCACTTCCCTCATCTCGCCCTTGGCAACTACAATTCTTTTCTCTATGTCTGTAAGTCTGTGTCTGTTTTGTAGATTCATTTGCACCATATTTTAGATTGCACATGTAAGTGATATCATATGGTATTTGTCTTTCTCTTCCAGACTTAATTTACTCACTATGATAATCTCTAGTTGCACCCAAGTTGCTGCCACTACAATTATTTTGTTCTTTCTTATGGCTGAATAGTATTCTTTTGTATATATGTACCACATCTTCTTAATACGTTCATTTCTCAGTGAACATTTAGGTTGTTTCCAAGTCTTGGCTACTGTAAATAGTGCTGCTGTGAACATAAGAGTGCATATATCTTTTTGAATTATAGCTTTTTTTTTTTGGATTGTGCCTAGGAGTGGAGTTGCTGGATCATATGAAAATTTTATTTCTAGTTTTCTGAGGAACCTCCATACTGTTTTTCATAGTGGCATCATCAATATATATTCCCACACACAGTGCAGGGGAATACCCTTTTATCCTTATCCCATCCAGAATTTGTTATTTGTAGACTATTTAATGATGGCCATTCTGACCACAGTGAAGTGGTATCTCCATACAGTTTTGATTTTCATTTCTGTAATAATTAGTGATGTTGAGCACATTTCATGTGCCTGTTGGCCATATGTATGTCTTCTTTGGATAAACATCTATTTAGGCCTTCTCTGCATCTTTCAGTTGGGGTTTTGCTGTTGTGGTGGAGTTATATGAGCTGTTTGTATATTTTGGAGATTAATCCCTTGTCAGTTGCATCATTTGCAACTATTTTTTCCAATTCTATAGGTTAATTAATTAATTAATTAATTATTTGTTTAATGGTTTCCTTTGCAGTACACAAGCTTGTGAGTTTGATTAGGTCCCGTGTTTTATTATTCCATTTTATCTTGAAATATGATATGCAAAAATAGTCAAGGCAAAAGGACAATCCTAAGGTCCCGAGAAAAAGAACAGGCTGGTTTATGTTCATAAGGAGAGCAGTGAATCCCCCAAGTTCAGTGTCTGCCCCTTTCCTGTGATGCAGTCCACAGAGTGCCCCGGCATCCACTCTAGACCCTTTGCATGGCTCCAAGAGAGGGATGGGGCTCATGGGGAACCTACTCACACCAAAATAAAACTACTTCCATTTTTTTCCAGGATAAAGGAAAGTTCTTTGTTTCTGAACAGCAGTCTCATGTCTTCTAGCAGCACCCATAAATCATAGTTAGGGTAGTTTGCTAAATGATAAACAGGACAAAACCTTGTATCCTTCAGACATTCCTTTTGGGATGGAGGCCAGGGGGTAAACTCAGCTCTGATGAACATGGGCTACTCTTAGAATTAATGAGTGACTTGGTCTTCAAGAGCAAACAAGAAACTAGAATGTTATGGGTGAGACATCACTGAATTTAGTTGGAGAAGAGATTTTCATGGAGTTTCAGGCAGAGTTGGTAAAGGGAGGAGGGGTAAAAAGATAGGGTAGTTTTATAGAGCAGACTTGTTCAGTCATTCCTGATACTTGTCCTTGTGTCCCATCATTTTGTGGTGTGGTGGACAAATAACTGGCTAAAGCACAAGTAGACTTTGTCTCCATATTGATGCCAGTAAGTCAAGTGATCACAAGCAAGTGACTCCTTTTCTTTGATTATGAAAGGAAGGGATGGAGGTGGGACCAGGAATTGTCTGTAGGTTGATCCATGAGGAGTTACCAACATCCAACCAACTTGACTTACACAATGGCAGTTCTAAAATGGTTCAACTTAATAAATGGTCCCCAGTTTCCTAACACCTCTTAAAGTTTGTTATCAGTACATACTTACATTTTTTAATATTACATATTAAAATTGTTTCCTCATGCTAATATTGCATGAGAATACAAAGTTATAAAAAAAGTTGTGCTACAATATCTTAAAGGAGTGATATCCAAAAGAAGCTTGCAGAGTGGGTAAAAGCCTCTTTAGTGGATTCACTAAACTCATTCACACACATATGTAATGCTTGTGGAGGGATCTTTCAGATGCTATGAAAGAGATAAATTTTGAACAAAACTCCAAGGTCAGGGCACTTGCCCAGAAGTCGCTGTGAGTGTGAAAGGAGAAAAATGGACTGTGATAACACCAGAACAAAGCCTTGGTGCTGGATCTATAAAACAGAGAAATTTAGAAGAAGCTGATTTGGTCTGCACTGTTCAAATAAAATTTTTATCTGGATTTGCACTTCTCTCTTCTATTTTCTGTTATTTAGTATCCTTATTAATCATTCAAATTACACAGCATATCTTCCTTTCAACACTTCAAGTTCAATATCATTTTTTTTAAATAGTGAGAAAAATTGCTTGAGCAATAGGATGAGAACCTCAGGGAGGTTTCATGCTACTCTCCAGCAATTGCTATATTACTAAAGTCTCTGCAGAAGGAAAATCCAGATATAGGAAAGGCTTACATTTATTGTAAGGAAGTGACCAAAATGTGTGTATAGATATATTATTTTTCTCTCATTACCTTCCATCATGCTCCATCACAAGTGACCAGATATAGTTCCCTGTGCCATACAGCAAGATCTCATTGCTTATCCACTCCAAATGCAATAGCCTGCATCTGCTAACCCCAAACTCCAAGTCCATCCCACTCCCACCTTCTCCCCCTTGGAAATCTCAAGTTCGTTCTCCAAGTGCATGCCTTTGTTTCTTTTCTGTAGATAGGTCAAATCTACCAATTTTGAATCACAAGAAATAAGACACGGGAGATGGAATAACTATGGTGCAGATAATAGATAAGCTCACATGTGTAAGAACTGTTTCTAAGAATGCTAGGTATATGGAGTACCCATCATTTGGTTATATTTGTCCACTTGTTTGTTTTTAGATCCACATTTAGGTGAAGCCATACAGTATTTGTCTTTCTCTGGGTGACTTATTTCATTTAGCATGGCACCTCTAGGTCCATTGTATGTCACAAATCACAAGATTTCATTCACTTCTGTGAATACGTAATATTCCAATATGTATGTTGCTTAGGTTGCTTCCATATGTTGCTATTGTAAATAATGCTGCAATGAACATGGGAGTTTGTGTATCTTTACAAATTAGTGTTTTCATTTTTTTGGCTTTTTGTCTTTTTAGGGCTGCACCTGTGGTGTATGGAGGTTCCTAGGCTAGGGGGTCTAATCAACTGCCAGCCACAGCCACAGCCACAGCAAAGCCAGATCCAAGCTGCATCTGCAGCCTACACCACAGCTCATGGCAATGCTGGTTCATTTACCCACTGAGCTGTTCCAGGGACCAAACCAGCAACCTCATGGTTCCTAGCCAGATTTGTTTCTGCTGCACCACAATGGGAACTCCAGTGTTTTCATTTTCTAAGGATGAATATGCAGTAATGGACTTGCTGGATAGTATGGTAGTTCTATTTTAATTTTGAGGGGGAATCACAATAGCCCTCAGCTTTCTTCCTTTAAGTTTCTATTCAACATTTTGGAATATCAACCTTATGTACTATACATCAATATTTAATCCTTGATTTAATAGACTAGTCGAGCAAACTATAAAAGCTAATCCCACTGACTCAAGCAACAAGTTAATTGCTGAATCCATACCTAATGAAGTCTTGTTAACAAATATGGCTTGATCCAATCCTATTTCATCCTCCTGACCTAATATCCTAAGATCTGTTTTATGATTCGCCCATAATTAAAAAAAAATAGATACAATAAGGTGACAGACTCAGAGACAGATGCTTTTGAAAGAAGAGTGCATTACCCAGTTCCCAAGAGCAGGGTGTATCCTATGGCAAACAGGGCTGGATGGGTGAATGCTAGGATTACTCAGAAGAGAAGAGGAGCAACAAGAAGTCATGGCTCAGAGCCTTTATTATGGTTTCAATAGCAAGTGTGAAAGAAAAATCTGAAATCAGTATTGCTAAGAGAGCTTTCTAAAATGGAGCCAGGATGCCATTGTGGAAATGTGACTTATGCATATCTCAGCCTGGATAGAATCTGACCTTTTTACCACTTATTGTCCTAACAAAGACATGCAGAACATCTTCGAGAAACTCAAAATACTTAATATTCTTTTTTCCACATATAACTCATGACATCCTATCTACTCATCAGAGCCTGATCCTAACACAGCTTGTGATAGCCATCACTTAAGGACATAAATTTTCCATTCTTTTGTCAAGAGTACAGTCTCATAGTTTTTGCTTTTATAAGCCCCCAGCTCTTTCTCTTCTCCAGAACACTCTCTCAGTTTTACCTGAATCTGAGTCCATCCAACTGTGATTCCTGAGACCTCAAATAAATTATTTTCTTATTTGTAGCCTTCAGTGTTTTGTTTTGTTTTGTTTTTAAGAAGGAATAGGCAAAGCAGGATAGGCAAGTTTGAGTAAGTTTAGGATTAGACAGTTTGAAATCTTCACTGGACTTTGGGCTCTAGTGCTGGTCTTTCACTGCCTGTTAGCCTGAACTGCTGTGATTCAGGTCTGGGGAAATATTTTCCTTGTTGTGTAAAAGTTAGGTAGAAGTAGCTTGTAATATGGCTTTTAGATTGGTTGGTTTGCACATAAAAGGTGTGTTCCCTGACAAATTGTTTACTATCTGAAGAAATTTGCTAGCTTATGTCACATTCTCTGACATAAACTATGACAGTGTTTTCTTAGGTCAGTCTTTCCAGGCAGAAGCAATAAAGGCATTTTTGGCATTGTCTTCATCGTCATCAACATTACCAAAAAGCAGTTATTAAGCTCTAAGTGCAGCACCACTACTTTGCAACTGCAGTGATTTCACATTTGTGGCACTGTATCAGGCACGGTCAAAACAGATTTCAGCCAAGAATCAGACCTTTGATCTTGTCCTCAGCATATATACTATTGGATTTCCTCATGGCTAAATTTATATGGGACCCACTTTTAACACACTCTGCTCCTAAACAGCAATAAGGCCAACTACTACCATATATGTTTTGTCCTTTAAGACTTAATCACAACAAAAAACTCCTTTGTGTAGAAACAATTATTTAAATTTGAGGATACTTCTTGTCATATTGGAACAAATTGCTGTCAAAATTATTAGTGATATTTAAGTATAATTAACACATAGAGTGAGGTGATAATAGATATGTGACTTGTTTCATTTCCATCACTTGAAATTTGTATATATTTTTTCTTACTTGTGTGAAAATTACCTAAGTGAACTCTGCATTATGGAAAGCTTTTGTAAAGATGTTTTCTTGTATTTTTTGAAAGTCTTGGTTTCACGCTCAAGGACTGGTAAGTTGAAAGAGCACAATGAAGCAGGAAATATGCCTCAGGTTGAGAAGCATATCTGATGCTTGATCTACTCTTTCCCTTAAGCATGAAGTAAATATAGAATAAGCTTAGAAGAGAAATGCTTGAAACAGATTGTCCAGAATATGGGCCAAAAATTCAGAAGATGCAAAAAGATTCACTGAATGATGAAACAATATTAAAAAGAATAGCTAGGGGAGTTCCCATCATGGCTCAGTGGAAAACAATCCAACTAGGAACAATGAGGTTGCAGGTTCAATCCCTGGCCTCACTCAGTGGGTTAAGGATCCAGCATTGCTGTGAGCTGTGGTGAAGGTTGCAGATGCAGCTCAGATCTGACGTTGCTGTGGCTATGGCTTAGGCCAGCAGCTGTAGCTCCGGTTAGACCCCTAGCCTGGGAACCTCCACATGGCATGGGTGCAGCCCTAAAAATGACAAAAGCCAAAAAATAAAAAATAAAAGAATAGCTATGTCCCTGGTGAAGCCCAGGGTGCTCTCATCTGACCTTCTGTTCAGCTTCCTAGTGTTGAAAGAAGGTACACTTCTGCTGAAGAGGCTGAATAGTGGGCTGAATAGAACAATGTGAACAGAGTGCACAGTTGCTTTGGAAAGAGACTTGTTGACAGGTAAACAATGCAATTCACCATAAAACTAACATTGAAATCAACACTAGATGCAGCTTTGTACACCTTATGCTTAAGTGGACTTTAGGAAGCAGGCTTATGCTCACTGACAGATCACAGTTTTAGAGAAATTTTACACCAATTTTGGTTAGAATTTGTATTGACAGAAGATTCTAACATTTCAATGATGTTATTTTTTCTGCTCCTAGGACTTTCAAGCAAGGAGGTCATATCTGTAGCTAAATAAAAATGCACTGACATAAATAACAATTGAAAAGAAACCTGTGATGACTAGATTATCACAAAAGAATCTATTTTTAGGTAAAATAAGAATCTCATAATTTAAGGATTTTTTTCTCTTTTTACAGCTCCACTTTTTACAGCAGTTCCTGCAATAGGGGTTGAATCAGAGCTTCAGTTCTGGCCTGCCTGGGAGCTTGTGGCAACACTAAATTGTTGACCCACTGAGTGAGTCCAGGGATTGAACGTGCAGAGACAATGATGTGTCCTTAACCCACTGAGTCACAAGGGAAATTCCTAATTCAAATAACTTTTATTTTTGGTATATTCCCTTTTTATATTTCTGAATTATGACACATTTATTTCTTATAAATAATTCATTGATTTTCTATCTATGTTTGAATAGTCATCATTCTTTCAAAAACTTCAAATGAATACTCTGCAAAATGGAAAACAGCTGTTGGCTTTCTTTACCTTGTAAAACCGAACTTTGAGGAACTTATTTGTACAGATTCCTCCAGTTTCACTTTAATTTCTCTGGCATTTACTTTTGTTGTTTAAATTTTATTGGAGAGGCAGAGCGTCATTGCCCGGGCTGCTTCTTCTCTCACATGATCCCCATCTTAATAAATCTCTTTTTTTCTGCTGAACTCCTTCTGTGCGGAGGTGTGAAGAACCTGAACCTCAGTGAATCCAGGCATCAGATTGCCAGAAGGAATGAAGAAGAACAGAAATGACTCTCAGAATTATAGCATCTTGGAAATTTTGAGCAGAAGCTAGTCTGACAGTGGAAAAGAGGAATGGTAAAGAGCAAGACGAATTCAGTGCAGCCTCCCAAAGGACTGTTCAAAGATCTACAGTAATGTTGGCCTTATAAAATACATTTGGAGGGGAGATTGGATTAAGATGGTGGAATAGAAGGACTGGAGCTCAACTTCTCTCCCAAATAAAAGCAAAAATAAAACCAAATGCCGAGCAACCTTCAACCAAATGGACTGTAAACTTCCAAAAAAGATACTCTGCTCCAGAAGTCATAGCGGAGACCACATCAAGAGGTAGGAGGGGCGATTACATGATAGGAGCAACCCCATACCTCCTGGGTGGGAAGCCCCACAGACTGGAAAGTAACTGCATCACAGAGACTCAGCTACAGGACTGAGAGTTCTGAGCCTCACGTCAAAACCCCACGCCTGGGGATCGGGCACAGGGAGAAAGAGCCCCCGGAGCATCTGGCATTGAAGGCCAGCAGGGCTTGTATGCAGGAGCTCCACAGGACTGGGGGAAACAGAGACCCCACTCTTGAAAGGCACACACAGACTTTCACGTGCACTGGGTCCCAGGGCAAAGCAGTCTCCAGAGGATTCTGGGTGGAACCTGACTGCAATTCCTGGAGGATCTCCTGGGAAAACAGGGGAGACTGTGCCTTGTTGTGGGGGAAGGACATTGGAGGTGAAACTCTCAGGGACATTCAGCAGCCTGCATTTCTCTGGAGGTGGCCATTTCTGGGAAAAATCTGGTCCCTCCCATCAGAGTTGAGAAGCCCCAGGCCAAACAACAATTCAGGTGGGATCTCAGCCCCACCCATCAGTAAACAGGCTGCCTAAAGACCACTCAGGCACACAGCCAGCCTCTAATCTCATCCAGAGACAAAGCCCCATCCATCAGAGAGAGAGGAATCAACCCCACCTACCAGTGAGCAGGTATCACTCCCTCCCATCAGGAAGCCTACAGCAAGCCCCCTCCATACCAACTTTAGCCACAGGGGACGCTAACACCTGAACTAAGAGAGGCTACAACTCTATTGTCGACACAAAGGTCACCGCACCAAAAACCTACAAAAATGAAAAGACAGAAAACTCTAAATCAGATAAGGGAGAAAGAGAAAAGCCAAGAAAAACAGCTCAGTGATGAGGAGATTATCAGCCTCCCAGAAAGAGACTTTAGACTGTTAATGCTGAAGATGATGCAAGGCATTGGAAACAGACTGGAGGCAAAGATTGATCATTTACAGGAAACACTGAGCAGAGAAATACAAGCTGTAAAAACTAAACAAGAAGAGATGTAAAATACAATAACTGAAATAAAAAATTCCTTAGAAGCAGCCAACAGTAGAATACAGGAGGCAGAAGAACGAATCAGTGAGGTGGAGGACAGATTAGTGGAAATCACTAATGCAGAAGAGAAAAGAGATAAAAGATTGAAAGGAAATGAGCAGAGTCTCAGAGAGCTCTGGGATAAAATTAAACGCACCAACATCCGTATTATAGGGGTGCCAGAGGGAGAAGAGAGAGAGAAGGGGACAGAAAAATTATTCGAGGAGATTATAGCTGAAAACTTTCCTAATATGGGAAAGGAGCCACTCACTCAAATCCAGGAAGCGCAACGAGTACCATATAAAATAAACCCAAGGAGGAACACCCCCAGACACATATTAATCAAAATGACCAAAATTAAAGAAAAAAAGAAAATTTTGAAAGCAGCTAGGGAAAAGAAACAAATGACATACAAGGGAACCCCAATAAGGTTATCAGCAGATTTTTCAGCTGAAACCCTACAGGCCAGAAGGGAGTGGCATGATATACTAAATGTGATGAAAGGGAAAAACTTCCAACCAAGATTACTTTATCCAGCAAGGCTCTCATTCAGATTTGAAGGAG
>PVHT020000237.1:56429-69975 GCA_004024745.2 Catagonus wagneri | reverse complement strand
GTTTCTAATTGCACATGCATGTCCAGTTTCCTGCATTTGTGCTCTCTTCTCATGATTTCTGATTTTGGTAGCACAGTTGTGCATGGATTGATTTAATATCTTTACTGTATACATGCCTTTACTTGTGAGCCTTGTCATTTATGGTGTTTTTGCTTCTGGTTGTGGCCTTTTATTTCTGCCTAAAGAAGTTTCTTTAGTATTTGTTATAAGGCTGTTTTAGTGTTGCAGAAATCTCTTAGCTTTTGCTTATCTGTAAAGGCTTTGATCCTCCTTCAAATCTGAATGAGAGCCTTGCTGGGTAAAGTAATCTTGATTGAAAGTTTTTTCCTTTCATCACTTTAATTATACCATGCCACTCCCTTCTGGCCTGCAGAGTTTCAGCTGAAAAATCTGCGGATAACCTTATCAGGGTTCACTTATATGCCATTTGTTTCTTTTCTGTACTGTTTTCAATATTTTCTCTTTGTCTTTAATTTTGGTCATTTTGATTAATATCTATCTCAGGGTGTTCATCCTTGGGTTTATTTTATAGGGTACTCATTGTGCTTTCTGGATTTGAGTGTTTCCTTTCCCATGTTAGGGATGTTTTTGGCTATTATCTCTTTAAATATTTTTTCTGTCTCTTCTCTCTCTCTTCTCCCTCTGGCACCCCTATAATATGGATGTTGGTGCATTTAATGTTTTCCCAGAGTTCTCTGTGACTCTCCTACTTCCTTTCCATATTTTATCCCTTTTCTCTACTTCATTAGTGATTTCCACTAATCTGTCCTCCACCTTGCTATTCGTTCTTCTGTCTCCTGTATTCTAGTCTTGGCTGCTTCTAATGAATTTTTTATTTCAGTTATTGCATTTTGCATCTCTTCCTGCTTAATTTTTATATCCTGAATTTCTTTGCTCAGTGTTTCCTGTAAATTATCAATTTTTGCCTCCAGTTTATTTCCAGTGTCTTGCATGATATTTACCATCAACAGTCTAAAGTCTCTTTCCAGGAGGCTGATAAACTCCTTATCACTGGGCTGTTTTTCTGGGTTTTTTCTTTCTCTCTTTTCTGAGTTATAGTTCTCTGTCTTTTCATTTTTATAGGTGTTTGATGTGGAGTCCTTTTTGCAGGCAATGGAGTTGTAGCCTCTCTTACTCTTGGTGTTTGCCTCCCCTGTGGCTGAAGTTGGTATGGGGGGGTTTGCTGTAGGCTTCCCAATGGGAGGCACCGGTGCCTGCCCAGTGGTAGGTGGGGCTGATTCAAATCCCTCTGGTGGATGGGGCTTTGTCTCTGGGTGAGATTAGAGGTGGCTGTGTGCCTGAGGGTTCTTTAGGCAGCCTGTTTACTGATGGGTGGGTCTGTGATCCCACCTGGATTATTGTTTGGCCTGGGGCTTCTCAGCTCTGATGGGAGGGGCCATATGTTCCCAAAAATGGCTTCCTCCGGAGAAATGCAGGCTGACGAATGTTCCCAAGAGTTTTGCCTCCAAAGCCCTTCCCCCACAGCAAGCCACAGTCCTAGGAGATCCTCCAAGAATCACAATCATCTTTGACCAGGATTCCTGTGGGGTTGCATTTATCATGTAGTCACCCCTCCTACCTCTTGTTGTGGTCTCCTCTTTGTCTTCTGGGGTAGAATATCTTTGTGAAAGTTTCCAGTCCATTTGGTTGAACATTTCTCAGATTTTGTTTGTAATTTTGTTGTTTTTATGAGACAAGTTGAGCTCCAGTCCTTCTATTCTGCTATCTTAATCCAAAGTCTTTTTTTTTTAAACTGTACAATATGACATCTAAAGACATTACACTAACATTGCTTATAGGTTAGATACCCTGTGCATTAAATCCTTCCAGTTTTTGTTTGAGAATGCCTGATGTTTTTTCTTCATTTCTGGATGACATTCCCTTCAAATTATGGAGAAATTTATGTATAGATTTATGTATAGATTTGTTTGTGTCTTTGCACTGAGCAGGATCAGTATATTAGTTAGAATAGAAATGACATTTGTTGGTAACTATGACTGCTCCTTGCATATTTTTCTGAAATTAGTTTCTTTTTTAAATTACATTACTCTGAGCAATTATATATTGCAGATAAATACCAAAGAACCTCTAATTATCTGTATATATGTTTGTATAGAACAGAGATGTTTAGAATATGTCCTTTATTTTTCCCAGCCTTCTCTTCAGAGGCAACCATTTTTGACCTCACCAATATCGTCTGAAATTTACACATCTTTACATTGCTATTTCTCTCTTTATTACTACCAATATTTCTTCACTTATTATAAAATTCTTTTATAAGATACACATGCATTTTTGACAAAACACAACCTTTCATCAATATGAAATATTTCCCTTTATGCCTGGTGGCAATATTCTATTTTT
Organism: Catagonus wagneri; assembly: GCA_004024745.2. Taxonomy (NCBI): domain Eukaryota; kingdom Metazoa; phylum Chordata; class Mammalia; order Artiodactyla; family Tayassuidae; genus Catagonus; species Catagonus wagneri. Next base: position 67,611 of record PVHT020000237.1, on the reverse strand, counting down.
AATTATTTGTCTGACTTTTTGTATCAACAATATCTTTTTTATAGCTAGTGTTTGCATGGTACATGTTATTCTCTAATTTGAAACTATCTGTGCTTTTGTATTCAAAGTACATTTTTGGTAATCAACATGTAGTTGAAATTAAAAAAATCAAATCTAGCTATCTATCATCTTTTACAAAAGTTTTGGAATAGTACTTTTGTGGCACAGTGGGCTAAGGATCCAGCATTGTCACTGCAGTGGCTTGGGTTAATGTCATGGCACAGGTTCGATACTTAGACCAGGAACTGCCAGATGTCCTGGGTGCAGCCAAAACAATAATTTGGAATGTTTTGAATGTTAACTCCATTTACATTTAGTGTAATTATTCATATGGTTGTGATGTCTCATCTTGTTAATTGCTTCCTCTCTTCTTCATTTTGCTGACTTCTGTTCTTTCTTCTAGTAAATTATTGGAGCATTATTTTCTTATTATATTTTACCTATACTATAGGATTTTTACTTATACTGTTTACATTTTTGTACCAGTAGCTGCAAAGACTACATTATGTATCTTTAAATAATATTATGTGACTTTATATGTAACATGGTAAATTTATAGCAAAATAATACTCTGCCTCTACTCTAGTCCTATGTGCCATTAGGCCATATAGTTTACTTCTATGTTTTGCTAGGAACTGCCCCAACACAATTTTATTGTTTTTACTTTAAATAGTAAAATATCATTCAAATTATTTTGAAAATGAAGTGCAGGCAAAAACAATTTATGAAAGTATCTACTTATTTACCATTCCTAGATGTTTCCAACTGATGTATTTTTCAGTCTGGAGAGCATCTTTATAATTTTTTAAAAAGCAGATTTTCCAAAGGAAAAATTCATTTATTCAAAATCTTTAGAAGTTCCCATTGTGGTGTAGCAGAAACAAATTGAACTAGGAACCATGAGGTTTTGGGTTCGATCCCTGAGCTCACTCACTAGGTTAAGGATCCAGCCTTGCCCTGAGTTGTGGTGTAGGTTGCAGACACAGCTTGGATTTGGTGTTGCTGTGGCTGTGGTGGGCAGCTGTTATTCCAATTAGACCTGTAGCCTTGGAACCTCCATATGATGTGGGTGTGGCCCTAAAATGCCAAAAAAAAGTTTATTTCAACTCAACTTTGAAGAATATTTGCATTAAGTATTAAATTCTAGGTTTACTTTTTTCTTTAATATTTTAGAAATGTCATTCTTTGCCTCCTGACTTACATTCTTTTGGTCTTTTTAGGGGTACACCCAGGGCATATGGCAGTTCTCAGGCTAGGGGTCCAGTCAGAGCTTCAGCCACCAGCCTATGCCACAGCAACACAGGATCCAAACTGCACCTGCGACCTACACCACAACTCATGGCAACACTTGATCCTTAACCCACTGAGCGAGGCCAAGTATAGAACCCACATCCTCATAGACACTAGTCAGTTTCCATAACCACTGAGACAGGGTGGGAACTCCTTACTTGCATTGTTTTTAAAATTTTGTAATTTAAAATTTGCATTGTGTGATAGTTCACATATTAGTAATGCATATAAATCTTAAGTCTATAGCTCAGTGAGTGTTTAATTTTTGAGTGGATTAAGATCAAGATCATATGAATAAATCATTCATATCAAGAAATGAACATTTCTTTACCCCTAAAGGTTTCTTTGTACTCATTTAGTCAACACCCCTTCATTATTCTGACCTCTGTCACCATGAATTAGTTTTGCCTTATGCCAACCTTCAGATAAACTGAATCATACAGTAAGTCTATTTTTGTCTTATTTCTTTTAGTCAACATTACATTTATAAGACTAATTAATTCATGTTGTTGCATGCAAGTGTAGTTTGTTCTTTTTCATTGCTGTGTAATATTGCATTAACTTGCATTTTTCTAATGAGACGTTCAGTTACCATTTTTGTAATTGTTTCCCTATATTTTAACTCTTTTCCTTTTGTATTTACTTTTAGAATTTTTATTACTATTGGCTTTTTGATCAATTGGGGCATGAGTGACTTAATTACAGGTTAAAAAAATATGTGGTAGTTGTTGACTTTCTTCAAACTTAGGATATGTTTTTTCCTGAAATTTTTAAAATTTTCAGTCATTATTTATTGACAATTTTTTTCTTACTTTTGACCCCAAATTTTTATGTGGCTCCAAATTACACATAGATTACAATACTTGATATTTTCCTACCTGTCACTAATACCTTGTTTGATGACTTGGGGGATTTTTTTCACTCTCTTACCCTCATGCTTTATTTGGGATAATTTCTTTTGGATATATTTGTTAACCTTTTATTTTTCTCTGCTCCATTTGCAGTTGTGTTAGTTATATGCAACTACAGGACAAGTTACTCCAAAAGCTAGTAGCTTAAAATAGATTTGTGTGTCAAGTGGCTTAGTTTAATGGTTCATGCTAACAGTCTCCCCTGAAATTACATCGACCTTCCATCTGGCAATGCTGTCATCTCCATGCCTGACCAAGTGTGCTGAATCCACTTCAGCTTCACTCACATGATTGTTAACAGCCCTCAGTTATCCATTGCCTGTGGCCAGAGATTTTGGTGTCTTGACATATGTGCCTCTCTGTAGAGCTGCTTATAATACATTTACTTTATTCACAGTGAGTGATGAGAGGGAGGGAAGGAGAGAGAGAGAGATTATATAGTTTCACATTTGGTGTGTGTGTGCATGTGTGTGTGTTTGTGTGTGTGTGTGTTCAGTCAGCATGTCTCTTCTGAGATAGGACAATATAGTCAGTATCCATATCTTTTAGAGCAAGTGATTTTTTATGCTATGCAGTTTCTTTCATTTCTGGAACTGGAATGCTTTTAGTACATTCAACTGTTGATTATTTCTTGTTTCAGTTTTCTTCCATTTATCATTTCCTACTAATAAACCTAGATTTCTCACTGTGTTTTCAGCAGTGTCTGTTTTCCTTTGTGCTGCCTTCAGGGGGACCTTTATGTCTGTGATATTTTATTTTTTCCCTTTACAACTGTCCTGAGCTAGTCACTTCATGTTTCCAACTTCTTAATTGCTGAGTTGTTCTTTCTTATATCTCTGCTTTAAACTATTGGTTTTGCCCATTCCTTTGATTCCATAGTTATATTTTATTCATTATTTTTATCTACTTTATTTTTCCTGTCAGTGAAATTCAATTATCCTTTGTTTTTCCTATTTTCATCTAAAACTTGTTATATAGTTTTACAGATGCTTGTTCTTTTGAATATTCCTTGTATGTGAAGAAGATCAGTACTTCCTGGACTAGGCCCTATTTCACCTTTATAGGCATCTCATGTCTTCCTGGAAGCTCCATATGATATAGGTTTCACTTTCTTTATGAGTTATCCTGCCCTGACCCTCTTCCAAGCCAACAGACATTGACACTGTCAGGCTGCTCAGATTTCAAAGTCCGTTTTCCACACCACCTGAAGGACAGATTGCTTCCTGCTAATTGGGCATATCTATAGGTACTCATTCAGCCTTTTGTGTTACCCTACTCTGTGGCATTTGACCAATCCTAAGGAAATGTATGCTGCTAGCCTATTTACTCCATTCCTTTTGTCCAGAATAAGAGTTTGATGGTTTTCCCACCCATGCCAAATAACCTTTTTTTTGGAGATCTGAATTGTGTCAGCTTTGTCTGAGATTTGCTGCTGTAGAAATGCTCTTTGGGTTTTTTTGTTTGTTTGTTTGTTTTGTTTGTGTTTTGTTTTTGCTTTTTAGGAACACATCCATGGCATATGGAGGTTCTCAGGCTCGGGGTTGATTTGGAGCTACAGCTGCTGACCTACACCACAGCCACAGCAACACAGGATCCAAGCCACTTCTGCAATCTACACCATAGCTTGTGCATGCCAGATCCTTAACCCACTAAGCAAGGCTGCAGTTGGAACCTGCATCGTAATGGGTACTAGTTGTGTTTATTACCAATGAACCATGAGAGGAACTCCCCAGCTCTTTATTTTATTTTATTTTTTGCTTGATATTTACTACTTTTAGTGGCAAATCCTCATGTTTTGTGCTTCAGTTTGTTAAATGTCTCTCTCTCTCTCTCTTTCTTCTTCTGCTTCTTCTTCTTTTTCTTCTTTTTTTCTTTTTAAGGCCACACCTACAGCGTACTGAAGTTCCCAGGCTAGAGTTCAAATTGGAAATGTAGATGCCGGCCTATGTCACAGCCACAGCAAAGTGGGATCTGAACCCTGTCTGTGACCTGCATCACAGTTCACAGCAATGCCAGATCCTTAACCCACTGAGCAAGGCCAGGTATCGAATCTGTGAACACATGGATGCTAGTCAGATTCATTTCCGCTGAGCCATGGTGGGAACTCCAAGATGTCTCCTATTTTTATTGAACACAGATTTATATTTCTGCTTTCTGTTCCCTTTTATATGGGATGTATTTGGGGGAGAAGAGGCAGAGCCATCTTATTTTACCATTTAAACACCAGAAGTCTTAGCATTATTTTGGTTCATATTTACTCAATCCATTGTGTAGAAACATTAATGTAATTCCTATTATTAGATAGGAGAAAGTATCTTATGGCAATCAGGCACAATAATTTACTGCCAGGGTAGTTTACTGAATATTTTTTGTTTTATGTTATTAAATAAGTTACCAAAAGAAAAATAAGCTTGCCTTTTTACATTTATTGAGGAGATATGGAACAAAGGCTAGTCCGAGATAACATGAGCTCAAAAAAGAATAAGAAATGATGAACAGCTTACAATCAAACATTAAAGTTTTGAGTAAGATGGGAAAGAGCAATTTAAAAATCACTTATGATGGAACACCTTCTAATAATTTCCCAAGAATTTACCTGATTGTATTATGACCCATTTGGTAGAGAAGATTTCAGATTCAACATAGTTACACCTGTCTATTCATTGCTATGTCTTAGAGAACCCATTTGTTCTTTAAGACTTAGATTTTTTAAAACACAGGTCTAATATGATTAAAATATTTACAAATTATGTTCAATATAGTACTAAAATATTGGAGATAAAAAAGCAAAATGAATTGCAATTATTGTAAACATCTGGTATATACCTCTCTGCTAGAAGGTGAACATAAACAAACTTTGATATTAAAAATAAAGAATTTAAAACCAAGAGATACATATTCACTGCCAGCTTTAAGTGCTAGCACATATGTTGTATGATAAATATATTAAACACAGTATATCAAGAGAATTCTGAAATTACACATAGGGTAGCTTCACAACCCCAAAAGAGTAAATTTTTATGAAGGAGAATCTTTATGGAGTTTTTCTGAGCACCATAAAAGGAAATCAGGTTGTAAAACATTTCTCTCCTAATATAGAGTTGGTAATGCTCTGAATCCCATTCAATAATGTGAAGTTCACTGTTTTACTTGTTTATGAAGCAAACCTCCAGTACTTTTGGAAGTGCAAATGCAGTATATAATTTTAGACTTGTAGGTTGCCTGTTGGGTATATCTAAAAGTCATTTATAAAATAGCAAACAGAAAAATGGGAGTTCCTGATGTGGCACAGTAGAAACAAATCTGACTATTAATCATGAGGCTGCTGGTTCACTCTCTGGTCTCACTCAGTAGGGTAAGGATCCAACATTGCTGTGAGCTGTGGTGTAGGTTGTAGACATGGCTTAGTTCCTGTGTTGCTATGGCTGTGACCCTAGGCTGGCAGCTGTATCTCTAATTAGACCCCTAGCCTGGGAACATCCATTGGCCACTGGTGTGGGTCTAAAAAAAATGAGTCTCTTAATTAAGTTTATTAGAGAAAAAAACTGAAAAATGAAGGTTAGCCAATAAATGAATGAATAAATGAATGAATGAGATATCATTATTTTGTACTACATAGCATTGAGTATATATTGTTAATATTCCATACAGTTTACATAGTTTCTTTCTATTTTATTTTCTATTTTGTTAAATGCTTTGGACAAGGTCATTTAAAGTACTTCATATTGTCAAGAATGTGAATAAATATGTGCTTTACTGCCTTTAAGAGAATTCAGCATCAGGTACCTTTTCCGGTGGCATAGCACTTTCACTTTTAGGAGCATATCCTAAGGAGATGACCATAGATATGTGCAAATATTAGGTATTATTTATAGTAATAAAATACAGTAATTGACCTTAATGTCCAATGAGAGCAGGCTGAACTATGGAGTTTTGGACAGGTAGTCCAGGTAAATATTCTGACTCCTCAGGGGCATAACTGGGCACAGGGTAACTGAATCAGCTGGTGAAACACTCAAATGCAGGAAAACATTTCAGTGTTTTGGGAAAGGAATTAAGAATAAATTAAATGGAGAAAGGAAAGTATCAGTTAAGCCAATGGAACTCAAAGGAGTGGCTTTTGACAGATAGTGACAGAATCAGGGTCACAAGAGAGACGAGGGGCCTCCACTAAGCAGGGTCACACGGGTGAGGAAAAACAATGCAGCAAAGTACAGGCTGGCTCCCCATGGAAAATGAAAGAGGCAGCTTGCAAGGATTTATGAAGTTATTTTTCTCTATAAAGAGTATTATGTAGGACCCAGTTAAGGAGCACTAGCCCTGCTGGCTGAGAAAAATTGTCTTAAAATGGCTTGTTTGCTCCCCGCGGTGGTAGTCCAGGTTGCTGATGCCACCACCATCATCAATCACCAGAGACAGAGAGACTGTGGACTGTGATGCCAGCTGGTTGAGGAAGACCACTTTGCTGAGTGCTGGCAGAACTGATTCATAGTTATGTGGGCTCTGGGCTCCTGTGGCTGCCTTTAGCCTCTGGATGCTGTAACCTGGAAGTTTGGGTGAGTTAACAGCAGTGAGAAAAAGAAAGTAGTAAGGAGTCAGCAGATTGATTCTTCTTCTCTTCTGTTTTCCGTGCTGTCTCCATAGTGGTACAATTGGCATCTCCTGTGTGATTGAGCAATTGGCTGAATTTGCTGCCAAGTGCTGATGTGATGAGTAATACTTCCCTTGCTATTTGCTCTCTCTCCTTCCCTGCTTTATTTTCTCCCGGTCTCCTGCCTCCCTAAGACTGCACTCCCTACTCCATGTGATATTAACATCTAAGCTGATTTTCAGGAAACTAGACATATGACAGTTTACAGAGATAGATAGATCTTTAGAACATTCAACAGCATATAAACCAAAAGTAAGAGCAATCAATTATGTGATGGGATTATGAGACACTCAAATACTTAACTGAATGAAAAACTAAGGAGAGTAATACAATGGAGAATTAGAGCTCTGAGTACTAGATTATTGTGAAGGAAAATCAAGGTAATTAGAGGGAAAATAATTGCATGTTGAAGTAGAGAAACAATATTGAGTTAGATGTCAAGATAAATTTTCTCTTACCAGATGTGCTTTCAAAGAATCAGTAGCTAGTCAACAAGTACTCATTGAATTCCTGTAGGATTTGTGAGCATGTTAGGGAGTATGGACATGTCATTGAATAGTTTCAAATTGGAAAAAATAAAACCTCACAAAAAAACACCAGAAAGGATAATCCTTTTTTTTTTGTCTTTTTGCATTATCTGGGGCCACACCCACAGCCTATGGAGGTTCCCAGGCTAGGGGTCTAACAGGAGCTGCAGCTGCCAGCCTTTGCCACAGCCACAGCAATACAGGATCTGAGCCGCATCTGCAACCTACACCACAGCTCACGGCAACACCAGATCCTTAACCCACTGAGCAAGGGCAGGGATCGAACCCGCAACTTCATGGTTCTTAGCCAGATTCGTTAACCACTGAGCCACAAAGGTAACTCCAGAAAGGATAATCTTTAAAAGAATTAAACAGGCAGAGGTTTTCATAGACTTCCTTCTATTCTCTCTCATTCTGTGACTTCACTGGTAAAATATAGACAGTTTGCCTACCCTCAGACAGGGCAAAAGAGAAAATACCAAAAGTTTCTTGTGAATACCAAAGCTTATGTCCAAGGCAGGAGAGACACTGATGAAGGAAATGAGACTTGAAAATGAGAAAAAGAAGAATCACAGGTAATAGATATGCCAAGAGAAAAATAGAATGGCTTAAACTTTGAACAAATGATCATGAAGAAGGGAGAGAAATAAGACACCTACAAAGACCAAAAATAAAACCAAGGTGAAAATGAGAAAATCAAGGGAAGGAATGTCACAGAGCACAATATTAGTCATTCTCTGTCATCAAATACCGGTTCTGAACCATTTTAGAGAAGAAATTCCTGTGGCTCTAGAGTGTGGAGCTGTGCTTCTGAGGGTTTGGTATTGTTCCTAGATAACTACAACCACCCTCACAGCCCTCTGTTGCTCTCAGCGTAGGGAAACTTTCACCACTTGTGTACCCTCAGGTCCTTGAAGGTGTGGTGGAATAAGCTTCATACTTGATGTTTGAACATCCAACAAAGAAAATTAAATTCCTCCGTTGAAACTAAAAAGAAAGTCAAATTGGTTTTAGAAATTTTCTAAATAAGAAATTCATCCATTATGTATTTCTATATAATTTGATGTGCTTATGAATTAAAGTAAGTCAAGCTGAGTAGAAAAATGTAGAGCTTGCAGAGTAGTCATGGATTCCAGGATTAGTTCTAGACATGTTGAGAAAGGAAGGAACACTAATTACATCATCCTACTCTGTCCCTTTCTTCTCCTTGGTGATGGCTATAAACCAAATATTTGTGTCCCTCATCCCCTCCCATCCCACAATTCAGATGTTGAAATCCAGTCCCCAGTGTGCTGATATTTGGCGTAAGCCCTTGCTGAGATGGTCTGGTCTTGAGGATGGATCCCTCATAAATGGGATTATGAATGTCCCTTGGAGATTTTGTGAGTTTGGTTAAATCACAATATCATAATGAAATGAATAATACAAATTTTTTGTTTTCCCAGTGCATAAAAAGTTCTCTCTACACTGTACTGTAGTTTATTAAGTATGCATTAGTGTTATGTTTAAAAAATGTGTATACCTTAAGAAAAACTTTGTTCCTGAAAATGTTAACCAACATCTAAAACTTTCAGTCAGTCATAATTTTTTGCTGCTGGAGGGTCTTGCATGAATGTTGCTGACTGATCATGGTGGTGGTTGCTGAATGTTGCAGTGGCTGTGAAAGTTCTCACCTACAACTGTGTGCAAAATTCCTCATGTTTTCCAATGCCTTGCATCTGATCCATGAGCTTGTGTTGGAATCCCCGAGAAGGTGAACATACACCTTGAGGGGCAGAACCCAGACCAAAAGGAAGTAGTGATGTATGTGTGACTACTTGATTTTTTCTTTTATGCTTTTGAGATCAAATTCTTTTTTTCCAATGAAAAAATTGGAACATATGCAACAATACCAGAGAGTATTTATGTCACTTCCTAGTGTAGAAGAGCCCGATGAAATAACACCTGATTTATTTTGGGGGAAAATATCTGAGTAATTAAAACAATTACAACACAAATTGGGAATCCCAAGGCCTCAATTTAAAATCGGAGTAGGTGGAAATTGCGGCACCTTGAACTGATAGCTTCCATGGGGAGTGTGAATAAAGCTATGGCATTGATGCAGTAATTATTGGATATAGCTCAAGGAGGAATATGGAAATAAATCAGAAATGGGTTATCAGGAACCTACTTACCTGTGGACCTTGGCATGAGCAAGCCGAAGACCTTCGTGAGGACAATCCTCTAACTTTTTTATTTTTATTTTTGTAGGTTCTTAGGATCACACCCTTGACATATGGAAGTTCCCAGGCTAGGGGTCAAATCGGCGCTACAGCTGCTGACCTTCCCCCACAGTCACAGAAACTCAGGATCCAAGCCAGGTCTGTGACCTACACCACAGCTCATGGCAATGCCAGATCCCCAACCCACTGAGCAAGAACAGGGATCAGACCCTCACTATTACAGATACTAGCTGGATTTGTTTCTGCTGCACCACAATGGGAACTCCAGTACTGTTTAACTGTCTAAACATTGCCTGGTTTATATTTCCTTTCATCTAATAACACCATTCTTTCTAATTTTGTCTGGACTAAGAGACATTTTTAGCATCAATTTTATAAATTCTGCCTCCTTATTGATATTTTCTATTTGATAGAACATTGTCTTTATATCAGGCTTGACTTTTTAAGCATGATTTACTTTAGGTTTTGAATGTATTTTTTTCATGACTGTTTTGAAGTTTTTGTTAAATCTGACATCTGGTCTTTCTCAGAGGCAGTTTCTTTTTTTAAATTTAATTTTTTTTATTTTTACATTATAGCTGGTTTACAGATTTCTGTCAAATTATCCAAATGCACCGTGTGGTGACTGGGTTACATGTACATATATGGATTTGTCACATGTGATTAGACATAGTTCGCTCTACTATATAGCTGGATCTCCTTGTTTTTCCATCACTGAAGCAATAGGTAACACCATTCCCTCCCACTCCCTCCCCCACCCCCTCCCCCACCCCCTTGGCAACCACAAGTCTGTTCCCCAAGTTCAAGATTTTCTTTTCTGTTGAGAGGTTCATTTGTGCAGTATATTAGACTCTAGTTATAAGAGATATCATATGGCATCTCTCTTTCTCCTTCTGATTTGCTTCACTCAGTATGAGGGTCTCTAATTCCATCCATGTTGCTGCAAATGACATTATTTTATCCTTTTTATGACTGAATAGCATTCCATCGTGTATACATACCACATCTTCCTAATCCAATCATCTGTTGATGGACATTTGGGTTGTTCCCATGTCTTGGCTATTGTGAATATTGCTGCAGTGAACATGCATGTGCAAGTGTCTTTTTCAAAGAAATTTTTGTCTGGATCTATGCCCAAGAGTGGGATTGCTGGGTCATATGGTAGTTCTATGTATCGTTTTCTAAGGTACCTCCATACTGTTTGCTATAGTCTTTGTACCAGCTTACATTCCCACAAACAGTGCAGGAGGATTCCCTTTTCTCTACATCCCCTCAAGCAATTGTTGTTTCTGAACTTGTTAATGATGGCCATTCTGACTGGTGTGAGGTGATATCTCATGGTAGTTTTGATTTGCATTTCTCTAATCATCAGTGATGTTGAGCATTTTTTCATGTGCTTGTTGGCCATCTGTATATCTTCTTTGGAGAACTGTCTATTCAGGTCCTTTGCTCATTTTTCTTTTTTTTTTTTTTTGTTGGGTTCTGTGTGTGCTTTTTTTGTGTTCTGTAGGTGTCCCGTGTTTGTGTTGTGTTGCTATTTTT
>PVHT020000237.1:36518-55429 GCA_004024745.2 Catagonus wagneri | reverse complement strand
TTTTTTTTTTTTTTTTTTTTTTTTGTTGGGTTCTGTGTGTGCTTTTTTTGTGTTCTGTAGGTGTCCCGTGTTTGTGTTGTGTTGCTATTTTTGTGCTGTGTTTTAGCGTTGTTTTCAGTGTATAGTGTGTGTGTGTTTAAGTGTGTCTTGTGCTGTTGTGTGTAAGTTTACTGTGAGATTTGTGTGTGTTGTGTTTGTGTGCTGTGTGTGTGTGTATTGTGTGTTGCGTTGTTTGAGTTTATGTTTTGTGTTTTTTCAATGAGGTTGTTGGCTTTTTTTGTGGTTGAGCTGCATAAGTTGTTTGTATATTTTAGATATTAAGCCCTTGTCAGTTTCATCATTTGAAACAATTTTCTCCCCTTCTATAAGTAGTCTTTTAGTTTTCTTTTTGGCTTCCCTTGCTGTGCAAAAGCTTGTCAGCTTGATTAGGTCCCACTGGTTTATCGTTGCTTTGATTTCTGTTGCTTTGGGAGACTGACCTGAGAAAACATTTGTAAGGTTGATGGAGAATATCTTGCCAGTGTTTTCTTCCAGGAGTTCAATGGTGTCTTGTCTTATATTTAAGTCTTTAAGCCATTTAGAGTTTATTTTTGTGCATGGTGTGAGAGTGTGTTCTAGTTTCATTGCTTTGCATGCAGCTAAGTTTCCCAGCAATGCTTACTGAAAAGGCTTTTTTCCCATTTTAAGTTCTTAAAACCTTTGTCAAAGATCAATTGGCCCTAGGTGTCTGGGTTTATTTCTGTGGTCTCTATTCTGTTCCATTTGTTTGTATGTCTGTTTTGGTACCAGTACCACACTGTATTGATTACTGTGGCCCTGTAATATTGCCTGAAGTCTTGGAGAGTTATGCCTCCTGTTTGGTTTTTGTTCCTCAGGATTGCTTTGGCAATTCTGGGTCTTTTGTAGTTCCATATAAATTTTTGGATTTTTTGTTCTAGTTCTGTGAAGAATGTCATGGATAATTTGATAGGGATTGCATTGAATCTGTAGATTGCTTTGGGTAGTATCACCATTTTTACAATATTAGTTTTTCCAGCCCATGAGCATGGAATATCTTTCCATTTCTTTGTATCTTCTTTGATCTCCTTGATTAATGTTTTGTTGTTCTCTGCATATAAGTCTTTCACCTCCTTGGTCAGGTTTATTCCCAGGTATTTGATTTTTTTTCAGTGCTATTTTAAAAGGTAAGGTATTTTGGTATTCTTTTTCTAATATTTCATCATTAGTATACAGAAATGTGATTGATTTCTGAAGGTTAAACTTATATCCTGCCACTTTACTGAATTTGTTGATCAGTTCAAGTAATTTTGGGTTGAGTCTTTGGGGTTTTGTATATATAGTATCATGTCATCTGCATGCAGTGACAGTTTGACCTCTTCTCTTCCTATTTAGATGCCTTTTATTTCTTCTTTTTGTCTGATTGCTGTAGCTAGGACTTCTAATACTACGTTGAATAATAGTGGAGAGAGTGGGCATCCCTGTCTTGTTCCAGACTTTACTGGGAAGTCTTTCAGCTTTTCTCCATTGAGTATTTTATTTACCTTGGGTTTTTCATATATGGCCTTTATTATGTTCAGGAATGTTCCCTGTATTCCCACTTTGGTAAGAGTTTTGATCATGAATGGATGTTGGACTTTGTCAAATGCTTTTTCTTCATCTATTGAGATGATCTTGTGGGTTTTGACTTTCCTTTTGCTAATGTGGTGTTTGACATTGATTTGTGTACGTTGAAACATCCTTGTGCACCTGGGATGAATCCCGCCTGGTCATGGTGTATGATCTTTTTGATATGCTGTTGTATTTGGTTGGCTAAAATTTTGTTGAGAATTTTTGCATCTATATTCATCAAAGATACTGGCCTATAGTTCTCTTTTTTGTGGTGTCTTTGTCTGGTTTTGGAATTAAGGTGATGTTGGCATCATTGAATGTCTGTGGGAGTGTTCCTTCTTCTTCAACCATTTGGAAAAGTTTAAGGAGGATGGGTATGATTTCCTCTTTATATGTTTGGTAGAATTCACCTGTGAAGCCATCTGGTCCAGGACTTTTATTTGTAGGGAGTGTTTTGATGACATACTCAATTTCATTTCTAGTGATTGGTCTGTTCAGTTGATTTATTTCTTCTTGATTCAGTTTTTCACGGGTGTAAGGTTCTAAAAGGTTATCCATTTCTTCCAGGTTCTAAAATTTGTCGGCATAAAATTGTTCATAGTATTCTCTCACGGTTTTTTGTATTTTTGTAATATCCATTGTGATTTCTCCTTTTCCATTTCTTATTTTGTTTATTTTGGGTTTTTTCTCTCCTCTTCTTGGTGAGTCTAGCCAGAGTTTTGTCAATCTTGTTTACCTTTTCATAGAACCAGCTCTTGGAGTTGTTGATTTTTTCTATTGTTTATTGAATCTATTTTATTGATTTCCTCTCTAATTAATGATTTCCTTCCTTCTGCTGACTTTAGGGTGTTTTTTTCTTCTTTTTCTAATTCAATCAGGTGATTAATTAGGTTGTCAATTTGAGATTTTTCTTCTTTTTTGAGGAAGACCTGTAATTCTATGAACTTCCCTCTGAGCACTGCTTTTGTGGCATCCCATTGATTTGGGATTCTTTTGTCTTCATTCTCATTTGTCTCAAGGTATTTTTTTTATTTCTTTCTTGATTTTCTCATTGACACTTTCGTTTTTTAGTAGCATGTTGTTTAGTCTCCATGTAATATGTTTTTTTCTCATTTCCTTTCTTGTGGTTGATTTCTAGCTTCATGCTTTGTGGTCATAGAAGATGCTTGAAATAATTTCTATACTCAAATTTTTTGAGGTTAGTTTTGTGCCCCAGTATGTGATCTATCCTCGAGAACGTTCCATGTGCACTTGAGAAGAATGTATGTTCTGATTTTTTTCGGATGTAATGTCCTGAAAATGTCAGTTAGCTCTAACTTTTCTATCGTGTCATTTAGGATCTCTGTTGCCTTACTGATTTTCTGCCTAGAGGATCTGTCCATTGATGTGAGTAGAGTGTTAAAGTCTCCTACAATTATTGTATTGCCATCTATTTCTCCTATTGTATGTCTGACAGTACTTGTTGTAGGTACTTGGGTGCTCCTATATGAGGGACATATATGTTGATGATTGTAATATCCTTTTCTTGAATGGATCCTTTAACCATTAAGTAATGTCCTTCTTTGTTTTTCTTTATGGCTTTCATCTTAAAGTCTATTTTGTTGGATACGAGTATTGTCACTCCTGCATTCCTTTCTTGTCCATTGGCATGAAATGTCTTTCCCCATCCCCTCGTTTTCAATCTATCTGTGTCCTTTGCTCTAAGGTGAGTCTCTTGTAGGCAGAAGGTTGTAGGTTTTTGCTTATTTATCCATTCTGCTCCTCTGTTTCTTCTGATTGGAGCATTCAGACCATTGACATTTAAGGTGATTATTGATAGATATGTATTTATTGCCATTTTAGATCTTGTTTCCAGTTGATTCTATGTTTCTCTTTTCTTTTTTTGGATGGATGGGTTCCAATTATTTTATACTTAAGTTCTTTTCTTTTCAGTATTTGTGGATTAGATGCCCCATTTTGGTTTATGGTTGCTGTATTTTTTAAGTATGTTAATACCTTCTTATATCTGGTTGCTGTGGCCTGATAACCATACAGGTTTAAACACATCATAAAGAAAATATAAAAAGAATAAAGAAAAAAGATTTTTTTAAGTTAAAAAAGAACAGAGATAAAGAAATAGTCTACGTTTTCCTACTTTCCCTCCCCATGATGTATGAGGTTCTGGTCTCTTTTTTTGTAATTTAATTTATTTTAACTAATTTATTTATTTATTTTAGCGTCTTCATGTTTAGATCTGTATGCTGGCTGATTTGAATGATTGCTTTCCAATTGTGGTTTCCTCCATTCTAATTCTTACTTTTTACTTTTATTTCATTCTTTCTTTCTTTTTTTATAGGAACCTTTTCAGCATTTCTTTCAGAAAGGGTTTAGTGTTGCTGTATTCTTTTAGCTTTTGTTTGTTGGGGAAGTTCTTTATGTCCCCTTCTATTTTAAATTGTATTCTTGCTGGGTAGAGTATTTTAAGTTGCAAACCTTTTCCTTTCAGCACATTAAATATATCTTGCCACTCCCTTCTAGCCTGTAATGTTTCTGTAGAGAAATCAGCTGACAGCCTTATGGGGGATACCTTATAGTTAATGCTTTGCTTTTCTCTTGCTGCCTTTAGGATCCTCTCTTTATCTTTAATTCTTGCCATTTTAATATAATATGCCTTGGTGTGGGTCTGTTTGGGTTCAGCTTGTTTTGGGCCCTCTGTGCATCTGGCATCTTGATGTCAGATTCCTTCAGATTTGGAAAGTTTTCAGACAAAATTTCTTCAAATATTTTTTCATTGCCCCTTTCTTTTTCTACTCCTTCTGGAATTCCTATGATGCATAAATTGAGCTGCTTTATATTATCCCATAGATCTCTTATATTGCTTTCATGTTTTTTAATTTGATTTTCTGTCTGCTGTCCTGATTGCATGATTTCCATTATTCTATCTTCTACATCACTAATTCATTCCTCTGCATTCTTCAAACTGCTCTTTATTGCCTTTGGCTCAGTTTGCATCTCTTCAAATGAGTTTTTTAGCTTTTCTTGGCTCCTCCTTACGTTTCCTAGTTCCTTTCTAAGGGAATTTGCATTGCTGTTTGCATCTTCTCTTAATTCCTGGGTATTTAGCCTTAATTCTTCAAGTATTTTCATTACCTCCCTTCTGAACTCCATTTCTGTCAGACTTCAGAGGTCTGTTTCATTGTTGGCTGCTTTAAATGACTTGACCTGTTCTTTTAACTGGGAATGGTTTTTGAGCTTCTACATCTTGCTTGTGTTTTTTTTTTTTTTTTTTCTGTGAG
Source organism: Catagonus wagneri (assembly GCA_004024745.2). Taxonomy (NCBI): domain Eukaryota; kingdom Metazoa; phylum Chordata; class Mammalia; order Artiodactyla; family Tayassuidae; genus Catagonus; species Catagonus wagneri. The sequence continues at coordinate 50,546 of PVHT020000237.1, read as the reverse complement.
TTTGGGGAAGCCACACTGTAGTCTTGTAATGCTACTTCTAGGCAGGAGCACCACTTTGTATTTTTTTGGTGGGTTACTATTTATTTTTTGTGTGGGAGTTTGGCTATTTGGTGTCTTTTTCTTTGGAGTGAGCAGGCTATTATCTCAGTGGTACTCTGAGTGTTCTCTGTCAGAGGCTGTTTCAGCAGGCTGGCTTTGACTCTGCCCTTCCACTGATGCTTGCTCATGGGTTGGTGCAGGCTCCTGGCTCCATTGGCTGGTGCAGTGCTCCACTTCCCTGCAGAGGCTTTCTCTGTGGGGCTGGCCCTGTTTCCGCTGCTCTGCCAGTACTGGCTCCGTGTGGTCGTGCATGGCTCTGCCCACCAGAGATGCTAACTCTGTGGGCTGGTACAGGCTCCTAGCTCCATGGACCAGCACAGGGCCCCACCCCCCCCACCGATGTTGGTTGGCGCATGCTCCTGGCTTCACAACCTGGCACAGTGCTCCCCCCATCTGTCATTGATGACTCCAAGGGCTTCAAGTCATGGGCTTCACCCCCGCCTCCACTGCTTCTGCCTCCACTGTCTCTGCCCCACTGCTGCTGCTGTCTCTGTGGCACAGGCTCCACCTCCCCACCCTCCATGCTAGTTCAAGGTGCTTGCTATGGCGGTCAGCCCCTCCTCCTCTCCTCCTCCCTGACAATGGAGACTTACCTCCCCTGCAGGACCAGACTTCCCTGACTCCCTCTGTCCTGGCTTTACACTCCACAATCCATAGAGTATCGCCCTCCCTCCCATGCAATGTTCCCTAGTCCATCTCCAGAACTGCCACCGACCTCAGCCCTCTCCCAGGGACTAACCTCAGGAGCCTATGTCTCAGCTCCCAGACACCACCCAGAGCCTCAGGCTGTGGTGTCTGTGCAGGTATTCAATTCATCTGTGTGAGTCTCTAACTCTGCTTTTCCATTGTCAATCTGGCTGCTGCATTTTTCTCAGGCTTTGAGGTCTCTCTAGCTCTGTTGATCGTCAGTTAGGTGGCTTCCTAAGTGTGGGTTCCTTTTCTTTTTCACAGCTCCCTCCCTGGGGTGCTGGATGCCTTCCTGATTAGTTTTTTCTCTCTCTCTTTTTTCTGTTGTTCTACCCACTTATTTCAAGAGTTTCTTGTGCTTTCTGGAGGTTTAAATTAATCAGCATTCAGATGATGTTTTGTCCAAGTTGTTTTATATTTAGATGCGTTTTTTGATGTATTTGTGGGAGAGTGTTAGCGTGACTTCTTACTCCTCCACCATCTTGCCTCCCAAAAGAGTCCAGAGACAGTTTCTTTTGCTTGCTTTTTTCCTGAGTATGTGTCAAACATTCCTGTTCCCTTTCACTTCTCATGCTGTTGTGGCTCTTGTTGAAAGCTGAACATTTTTGGTGATGTATTACAGCAACTCTAGATACTGGTTCCCTTCCCTGCCCCAGGGCTTGTCGTTATTTGCTTCTTTATTTGTTTTGTGACTCAGCTGAGATATTTTTGTGAAGCCTACTTCTATGGTGGAGAGTAGTGTGCAACCTCGGAGGGTACATGAATAGGTTCATAAAGCTTCTCACATTGTCACCTTGGAAATGGAACTCCATATGATATGTTGACTATGAGCATTTTTCTGTGTTTCTCTTGAATCCTTTAAAAAATGGAAATATAGTTTAGTATTCTGATTTTTTCTTTTAACATCTTAAACGTTTTTTAAAGCAGCATTATTTTTTAAGGTCATGATTTTTAATGACCGCCTTTCTATTTTACTCTGTGTCGGAACAACCAGTTCTCTAAGGAGAACCTTACCATTCTTGCTGCTACAGTTGTCTGTCCTCTGTGCTCTGTGATCTTATGCTCTATCAGCAGCATTTTCATTCTAAAACACAGATATGATCTTCACTAGGGTTCTGTTGTATATAAGAGAGCTACTAGGTATGGAGGTGCATGGCTTAAGGTTCTGGTCCTAAGTCTGGGGTGATGTTCCTAATCATTAGGACACTCAACACCTTCACATTCCTACCCCCATCGCTCCTTGAGGCTTTCCCACTAATTAATCCTTCATTTTCTAGCTCTTTGGGCATTTGCCTTCCCTTGTGATACCCTGCATAGCCTTGTTTCTGTGTTGTACATTTACACTATGCCACCGTAAATTCCTGTCTCCCTTCTGTTAGAGAATTACTGCTACAGACCTTTCCCTGGGGCTTCCAGACAAAAATTCTCCTCTCTCTCCCACACTAGAGTAGCTCTTTGTCATGAGTATTTTCTAGGGAGATTTGTACTAAGTTATAATGATCACTTTAGATGACTGTATTCATTTAATAATTACTATAGGTGTCTGTTTATTCTCTCCATTGTCTTCCTCCTTCTTTTTATTTGCTAGAAGACCTCCTCTGTGCCCAGCATGTCAATATGGAAATGCTGGTGTTATTTTCACACTATTAGAATTAGCAGTGTAATTAAGAGGATAGGACCTACATTAATTTTCTTCCTGGGGTTGTCTTTGTGGTGTTTCAAATGCATCATCCTTTGTTTCTCATTAAATAAAACATGTAGAATATTTTATTGTTCATAAAAGACCTTAGTTGTTATTGGCAATTATTTTTTTTTAAATAAAAGCAATGTGTGGGTGGTATAGAGAGTATCAAACAGTATCCTCTTTATAGAATAGCAATAAATGGCATTCTGAGACTTGACTGTTTTGGGTGTAGATGTGGCAGCTTCTTTTTATAAAATTTGAAAACAGTTTTATTTCATTGGCAAAAGGAGAAAAAAACTTTAGAGGTAACAGAATTTAACATATAATTCTGTGTTCATTAAATAACTATGGATAGGATTTAACCCATGAGATTATAGATCCAAATTTGAGTCAGGCTGGAACTTTGCCCTGTTTGGGATCAGCTCATAGACTTATTTCAGGTATGCTGTGTTTTGGATGTTGGTGAAGAGGGAAGGTGTATCAGGAAGAAGGAGCTAATTAAATACCTTGTTCTTGCTACATTTAGTGAAAATGAGATAAAGTCTCTCCAGGAACTTTCTTGTTTATTAACTTGACATTAAATTCCTTTTTCTCTGACTCTACCCAGGACATCTTAAAAGTCTATGCCATTTTGCCATATAAAATCTGTATCCCAAAATAGTGCAGACACTCAACACAGAGGTAGGTGTCTCTTGTTTGCTCTTTGGGTGGAAGTTTTTCAAGTACTACAAGCTTTACTAACAGTGTGATGCCTAATGCCTTAGGTAAAGTTATTTAAGCATCAAGAAGGTAACACCCTTCAAAAATGCCCAGAGATGATATATCAATCTTCTTGTCTGCTTTAACAACAACAACAACAACAAAAAATTAGACCAGGTAGCTTAAAGTACACTTATTTTTTCATATTTCCAGAGGCCAAAAGTCTAGGATCAGTGTTCTGGCAGATTCAGTTCCTCTCAATGACCTTCTTCCCAGTTTGCAGATGGCCACCGTCTTGCTCTAGTCTTTTCTTACAAGGATGCTAAATCCCATCATGGGGCCCCACCCTCGTGACATCCTCTAAACTTATATACCTCGTAAAGGTCCACCTCAAATAGCATCACTTTGGAGTTTAGGATTTCAACATACGAATTTGGGGAGTACATAAACATGTTCAGTACATAACAGGTGACCTCCCACATTTATCACTGGGACTTAAGATAATCATAGGGTCAAGCTCCCCAGCTTCTCTAGGCATATATGTTCCTGGATTCTTGGGGAGGGTAAACCTTGCTGGTAATCAGAGTTCAGTAACCCTAAGAGAAAGCAAGGCATGCAGGAGTCTCTCTCTCTCTCTCAGGCCTTTTTGGGATATAAACAACATGCCATGCAATTGTTTAATTTCAAGTGTACAGTTCAACAGAGGAATCTCTTTGTGAGTGTGTGGAGAGACTGTTCTTAAATGAGACAGAGATTCTTTGAGAATCTTTCACACATAAAGAGTTAAGCAGGTCCCATCATGGCTTAGTGATAACAAACCTGATTAGTGTCCATGAGGATGTGGGTTTGATCCCTGGCCTCACACAGTGGATTAAGGATAAGACATTTCTGTGAACTGTGGTGTAGGTCACAGACATGGCTTGAATCCTTCATTACTGTATGGTAGGCTGGCAGCTGCAGCTCCGATTCCAACCCTAGCCTGGGAAATTCCATATGTTGTGGGTGTGGCCCTAAAAAAAGGGAGAGTTGATTAGTGGCAAGGACACAACTAGCTCGGAAACAGTAACACTTATGCTTTGAACTAGAGAACTAGGTTATTTTGTGAGAAATGCTTCATAAATAATTCCTAATGAATGTTGATTCTTTCTTCACTGGTTTAAATACAGGTCTTAAATATAGTGTATTTATATTGCCTTGGATGGTCTCTTGTATTGCATTCATTTCATAGTGGTTTTTATTTTTTTCTGTTATAGCTGATCTACAATGTTCTGTCCCTTCATTTCAAAATGAGGTTATTTGCTTTTTTTTCCTCCTTAAATATTTAAATGAGGTTATTTGTGATGGAACAGAACAGGGAATGATTTCATTGTGGGTCTGGAATTTGGCTCAGGCACAGGTAAGGTGAATGTTTTAAAAGAATGCGAGCAGCTTTGAGAATGTAGAGTGGTAGCACTGGCTGGCTCCACACTGACTAAGTCTTTGGAAGTTTTTATAAGGTAGAGTCTAATTCTGCTGTCTCTCTTGTAAAGGCTGCTATGTGGGGATGGTGACTTCTCTGCACTGTGTGTGCTGTCATTACCTGTTGCCTCTGTACAGACAGGCAGCTGCAGCAAGGGGAATTAATATATCAGGTGCTGAGTTCATGGCAGGAGTTACAAATTATTCAAGACTTTCATGTGGGATCTTGGGACTAAGAACACCCAGGTAATGCTGCCATCAATCACAGAGTAGACAAAAAGTGCATCAGTCTGCCAAGAGAAATCAGAGAAGGCTGTCTCAGAATCTTGCCAAGGGACCTTGTAATCAGTGAAAGCAGCAAAGAGGCCTGTTCATGAAAATCATCAGGATACTATTCTGGCTGCCTCTCCTAATGGAATTTTGTGTGTATCACCTGGACTTGCCCTTTTTTCTCACAGGAACAGTTGTGATAAAATTACCTTGGAAGAACATCACATGTTTATTTTTGAGGCTAGTCATCTCTTGTTCAAAAGTAAGTGAATATCCAAAAAAATAAAAAAGAAGAAAGGGAGTTCCCTTTATGCTTAGTGGTTAATGAAGCTGACTCCTGACTAGGATCCATGAGAATGTGGGTTCAGTCCCTGGCCTTGCTCAGTGGGTTAAAATCTGGGATTGCCACGAGCTGTGGTTTGCAGACACAGTTGTATTATGAGTTGCTGTAGCTGTAGTATAGGCTGGCACCTTCAGCTCTGAATCGATCTCTAGCCTGGAAACTTCCATATACTTAGCAAGTGGCCCTAGAAAGCAAAAAAAAAAAAGGTAAGTTAATACACTATGCTTGAAATAGTACAGTCATGATATTGTGCTTGTGAAACAAAAGCACAATATCATGTCTTTAATTAGGAGATTAAAAAGAAACCTCATTCCAAAGTTTTCTTCTTTCTCTCTCTCTTTTTATTATTATGGTTGATTTACAGTGTTGTGCCAATATCTGCTGTAAAGCAAAGTGACCAAGACATATGTTCTTTTTCTTGTATCATAGCCCATCATGTTCTGTCTCAAGAGATTGGATATCGATCCCTGTGCTGTGTAATAGGACCTCATTGCCCATCTATTCAAAATATAACAGTTTTCATCTAATAACTGCAGAATCTCAGTCCATCCCACTCTCTCCCCTCTTCCCCTTGGCAACTGCAAGTCTTGTCTCCATGGCTGCATATCTGTGAGCCTGTTTCTGTGTTTTCTTCTAACTGCCTTGTCAGGGAAACAAAAACTGTACATTTTATTATAAAGATTATAATTTCTCATTTCTGCATGGTCATTTACCTTTAAGTATCTGAGGAGAAGGGGATGTATTGACAGGTAGGTCTCCATGAAAAGTAATGTGTTATAAGTAAATTGTTTCAACTTGATTATAGAGGGTTTGTACTACAAAGTGATGCTTTCAAAATTAGTGTCAAAGACACAAAGTGTTATGTCAGTCAGAAGTCTTCAAATGCTGGCCCTAAGTATTAAGCAGGGAATCATTTCAGAACAAAGAACATGCTTATCATTATCCTTATTATCCACTTTAGTAATTCATATCTGAAGAGTATTGTTCTTAGCCTGTGAAGTAAAAAAAAAAAAATTAACACAGCTGCTGTATAAATGTGTTTCTTGATAAAACTAGTATGTTTAGTGTTTAGAGAATCCTATGTGAAATTAGGAATATTTACACTGTGAAAGTAAGAAGTGAAATGAAGGGATCTTTCAGATACTTGGAGTCCTGCTTTAAGATATAGTTAAATTGATGACAACAATTTTCCACGTCCTATATACACACCTCTTTGCAACATATGGCTTTACTGTCCATGTTTTTAAGAGGTAGAGTCTTTTATCCCATTTATTTACCTAGAATGGCCTCTTGACTTCCTTTGACCAAAAGAATATGGGGAGAGTGATATTTATGACAACATGATCTAAGACTCAAGGGGACTTGTAACTTCCTCCTTCCTCATAGAATGCAGTGCTTCTATGTGAGGAAGCTTAGAAGAGCCTCTTAAAGTGTGAGACCATGTAGAGCTGAGATGAGATCTTCCAGATAAGGTCCCCCTGAATGAACCAGTCCCCACTTGAACAGCCACATGAGTAATCTCAGATATGAGAAGCTTTCAGCTGAGCCTCACCCAAATAGAATTGAAAAGCAAGTATACAGTAAAGCAAGTATAAAACTGTTTTAGGCCACTTAATTCTGGGGCACCTTGTTATGCAGTGACAGATAACTAACATATTTGTTTCTAAATGCCAGCATGCTGGGCTGCATCTAGTAAAAGGACTAAGGATTCATGATATTGCTCTTGAACTGGTTTTCTGGTTTTGGTCAACTTTTGTAAGATACTACATAGTTATGAAAGCCCAGCATTATTAACCTGCAGTTGGCTGTTCTTAAGGCATTTTGTATATGATCTTGTTCCACTCTATGGCTCCCATTACCTCCCCATGTTTCATCATACCTCTCCTTCCTGTCTGGCATCCTTTCTTCATAGACTGCAAGTCTACAGGGTCTATCATTCATTGATCTCTGAGTCTCCCAGTTCTCAGCAGAGTGCCTTGCACGTGGACTGTTCAGTGGGATATTATTTATTGACCAGGTACATCTTTGTTGTGCTTTTGCCAGAATCTATGGTCTTTGCTGGCAGGTAACTTGTTCTGACTCCAGGATCCAGATAACTGCATGGTCCATGGCAGATAATCAATACATTCTTGAGATCGGCCAATATCTTTTGCTTATTTCTCTAATCTCAGTCAAGGAAAAGTAGAGGAAAGTGATTTATATACATATAAAATATTTTACCTTTGCGAGCACCAAAAAGTGCAGTGTGAATCTATCACCTTCAGTGAATTCCTGGCTGAGACCTCTGTTCAATGGTAAAGGAACTGCAAGTGCTCTAAGACTTTGGCAGTGAGGAGAGCATTATTTCAGGAACAGATAAATGTTGTTACCTTTTAAAATCTTCAGCTTATGCATATATTTAAAGGTGAAATAGGCCTTGCAAGTGGGCTCCATCTTTTAGAAGTGAGGTATCCCTGCTCTTACTGTCAGTTCCTGACAGTTTATGTTTTTTTAGTCCTCATCATTATCCCTTCTGTCTCCTACTGTGATAGTAGCATGGACTGGAGGGATTATGAAGGAGACAGGGGAACAGATTGCCTCACTTCAACTCTGAAATTGAGCAGAAGCCAAGCCAAGTATTGGGGAAAAAACAGCAGGGCTCCTGGCTGTGTCCTCTTGTGCTGAAAAAAAATCTCGCCAGGCCTTACTCAATATTCCCTATTAGATTCATTAAAGTGACAAAACAGCCATCTCTTTTGAGGATGAGAGGACAGTGAGGTGTGACACATGAACTGTTCACATACTACAGGTCCACTCAGGGTCACACAATGTATGCAGGTGAACCTTTGGAATTGATGAAAAAGATGTTGGAGTTCCCATTATGGCACATCAGAAATGAACCTGACTAGTATACATGAGGACGAGCGTTCAATCCCTGGCCTCGTTCAGCGGGTCAAGGATCTGCTGTTGCTCTGAGCTGTGGTGTAGGTTGCAGACATGGCTTGCATTCTTTCTTGCTATGGACATGGTGTAGGCTGGCAACTATGGCTCTAATTTTGACCCCTAGCCTGTGAACTTCCATATGCTAAGAGAGGGGGAAAAATAGAAACAGAAGAAAAAAAGATGTTGTTGGTAGATACTTAGAAATGGTCTAGAAGCTGCTCTGCTCTTCAGAGGGCTGCATGTTCCAGTGACCACCTACACAGCTAGCCCTCATGCACATGATTCACTAAACATCAGGCCAGTGAAAGAGGGTCCTGGGAACAAGGCAGCTCTGTAGATGGAAAAGCACTCCTTTCCCCAGGTAAGTGTAACCCTAGGAATAAATGAAATACATTTAGAGCTCACTTAGACAGTGAGATACAGACATCTAAATTAGGAAAATTATGGGTTTGCTGGATGCTCCTATTTTGACATGGCCTGAGGGGATAAAAGTCAAAAGCAACGATTTTTTGAGAGTACAGTTTAATGACACTAACATTCAGAGTAGACCAGAATTCCAAATCCCATGGATGGTTGCTTTTGGCTGACCTTAAAAAAATGACCTCCAGACATTTTTTGTTTGTGTCCAACTTTTGGCTATTGTGAATAGTGTTGTTATTAACATTTATATAAAATTCTTATCTACGCACCTGTTTGGAATATGTACCTAGGAGCAGATTTGCAGTAATTCTTCAGTTTTTTTAGGAGACATCAAACTTTTCCATACTGACTGTACCATTTTCTATTACCATTAACATTGGGCAAGAGTTTGATTTCTCCACATCTTTGCCCACAGCTGATATTTTCCTTTCTTCTGATTATAGCCCTTCCGGTGTGTATAAAGTAGGATCTCATTATGTGTGTGACTTGCAGTTCTTTAATGAGTAATGATGTGTGCAGCATCTTTTCATGTGCTTGTTGGCCATGTGTGTATCTTCTTTGGAAAGGTACATATTCAAGTGTTTTGCTCAACTTAAAATTGAGTTGTTGTCCTTTCATTGTTGAGTTGCACATAGCTTGATATTTTATGTCCTTGTCCTTTATATAAGTGACATTGTGTAGCTTGCACTCTCTTGTCATGGGTTCCTTTCAAATGATATTATGTTTATTCATCTATGTTATGATCATTTACGCTAGTTGTTGTGTTGTTTTCCACTTTGTATTCACAATTTATTCACCCTTTTTCCTCTCTTTATGGCCACACCTGTAACATATGGAAGTTCCCGAGCTAGGGGTCAAATAGCAACTACAGCTCTGGCCTACCCCACAGCCAACAGCAACTCTGGATCTGAGCCCTGTCTGTGACCTATGTTCCAGCTTGTGGCAACACCAGATCCTTAATCCACTGAGCGAGGGCAGGGATCAAACCCACATCCTCATGAATACTATGTCACGTTCTTAAACCTCTAAGCCATAATGAGAATTCCTCTCCTTTATGCTTTTGATGGGCACTTCATAGTTTCCAGTTTGGGACCCTTCCAAATCACACAATAGTAATAATTCTAATATGTCTCATGGCGAGCATTTCTATACAGGGCTGTTAGTGCTGGCAGCTGTGGAAGGATTGCCTGACAGCAGTTTATTCCACAAAGCAATATGTCTGAGTGATCTGGAGCCTTGCACACAGTTGTTTTCTTAGCTTATTATTTCTAATAGAGTAGTTTCCTCAAAGGAGTGCTGATGACACTTAGCCACCACCTCCCTCACCAGTTGAAAGTATATTGATGCAGAAGTGTCTGCACCTCCAGATTATAGGTTTCTTTTTCTTTTTTATTGAAGTAGTGTTGACTTTAAATATTATATTAGTTTCAAGTGTGCAACATAATGACTCAGTGTTTTCATAGATTGTACTCCTTTTAAAGTTATTGTTATAAAATCTTGGCTGTATTCCCCGTGTTATACAATATAGCCTTATACTTATTTTATACAGAGTAGTTTGGGCCTCTTAATCCCCTACCCCATTTTTCCCCTCTCCCCAGCTCTGTCCCTAATGGTAACCACCGGTTTGTTCTCTGTATTTGTGCATCTATTTCTGTTTTGTTATATTCATCTGTTTGCTTTATTTTTTAGATTCCACTTTGTAAGAGATAATGTGTAGTGTTTGTTTTTGACTTATTTCACTAAGCGTAATGCCCTCCAGGTTCATCCATGCTGTTGCAGATGGCAAAATATCCTTTTTTAATGTCTAATATTTTGTAACATGTGTATATACCACATGCTTTTTATCCATTCATGTGTTAATGGACACATATTGTTTCTATATCTTGGCTAGTGTTAATAATGCTGCTCTGAACATTGGAGTGCATATATCTCTTTGAATTAGAGTTTTTTCTGGAGGGTGTATGCCCAGTGTCGGGTGTTTTTCTTTGGACACATACCCAGCAGTGGAATCACATGGCAGCTCTTTTTTTAACTTTTTGAGGAACTTCCACACTGTTTTCCATATTGACTCCACCAGTGTACCTTCCTACCTACAGTGTATTAGGAATCCGTTTCCTCCACATCCTGATCAAGCAGGTAATAGTGTTTCTCATGACCAGAAGCAAAGTCTTATTTTTGTTAGTTTGCAGAGTCAGTAGATACAGCAGAGCCTTATGGACTACATAATTGTGGAATATTAATAAACATGAAAGCTCTGCCCCCAACAAATATCTTAAAATTTGCCAAGACATGGCGTTTTCTTTCTTTTCTGCTTGTCTCTAGAACTGTTGAATCTAATTTCTTAGACCCTGTATGGTGGTGCTCTTTTATGCAGCTAATCAGCATCTTTAACTCCACTTTAACAGGTGGAGGCCCAGACTGTAGACTTTCTGCAGCAGCCCTCCGTGACATCCTTACTCTAATGCTGGACATTATTTCTGTGGCTCTTTAGCTCTTTAATAAGACTTTAGGTTATTTTATTAGTTAGCTCATAATTACTCTGAAGCAGATAAAATTGTTTCATTTGCATTCACTTCCTTCAAGGAAACAGAAAATATTAACATGATTCCTCTTACAGCTTGCAGGATAAAAACAATTATTGATTTACAGTTTGAAGGGACAGGAGATCTAATATGTATGTCCTCATCATTATATTTTTTAAAAACCTTATATGTCTTAAGAAAAGTCCAAAAAAGATTTCTTTAGAAGATAAATAGCAACATAACATATTTTTGCTGGGAAAATTTTTCTTAAAACTCTCATTCGGCTATATGAGTCTGTTGTTTGGAAATTCTATACCTCTGACTTTGAAAACATTTCTCTATTAGTCATGACCGTGTTATACAGATGAGATATAAATAAATATAAAATAAATATGATCCTCCGAAATGCTGCCTCCTCTGGGGGCCTCTGGAGCATGGGCCAGGGGGACGGGGTGGTGGGGAGGTTTAAAACCAACTGGGGTGGGTTAAGGATCTGGCGTTGCCGTGAGCTGAGGTGTAGGTTGCAGACGCAGCTCAGATCCTGTGTGGCTGTGGCTGTGGTGAAGGCCAGAGGCTAGAGCTCCTGTTAGACCCCTAGCCTGGGAACCTCCATATGCCGCGGGTGCGGCTCTACATAAAGGCAAAAAGACAAAAAAAAAAACCCACTGGGGTCCCTGGATGTGCTGCTGCCATGTTGGAGGCAGTAGGAGGGGAGAGTCTAACTCACCACTTCCTAGCCCTGGAAATGATGACAGGTGACTCCGATGACCTCCCTGGAGCTGAAGCCACTGCTGCAGCCACTTCTCCACCCCTCAGCAGTGGGAGGTGCTGCCTCTCCTGAGCCAGCTCCCACCACGGCCCACAGCTTCCACCTTCCCTTTGAGGAGAAGCCAAGGAAGAGGTTGCACGGTTGGAAAAGAAGATAAAGAGGAGGCAAGAAACGCCACGGCTGCTGCCGCCAGCCCTGAGGGTGCTGCCGTCGCAGCTGCTCACTGGCATTGAGAGGAGTTCCGGGCAGTGTAAGAAATTGGTTTAGCATGGAAAGAGGGGAGAAAGAAATGAGCAGGGGATACATGCAAAAGGCGGCAATCATGATTTATGGAGAATTTGGCTCCCGGGCGAGGTTCCGTGATTCTCGGGCATGGAGTCAGGGAAGTAGCGCCTGGGTTGGGAGCGCAGGGGTTTTTAAGCCTAGTTGGTTCCGGGTCTGGATCTGGGTAGTGTCTTTGCCAAATTAGGCAAGGGATCACCGTGTCCCTAGGTGATTGGTCGGGGGTAGGCATTTGGGGGCTTTCCGGGTAGGTGTGGCTTCCATCATCAGTTGGCGCGGGTGGGGCTGGCAGCCTATCTTCCCGTGCAGGCTTGTCCGTTCCTCATGGGGTCTGTTTGATATGAGGGTTCTCTTTGCCATTTGGGGGCCACTTCCTGTCTCCGTCGGCCTAACAGGCAGCGGGCACCGCCGTCTCTCATTTCCCATGCCTGAGCCTGGTCTCACCTCACAGCGGCCCAGCTCTCACGCTTTCATCCTGGTTGCAGCTTCTGAGTGGAAAGAACTGAGCACCTCCAGAGGAGGCAGCCTTTCCGAGGATTATTCATCTTTTCCCCATTTCGCTGCCACCACTGCCAGACCTCTGGCTCTGAAGAGAAGCAGGCCCAGTCACTGCAAGCACCCAGCAGCCATGGTAGCAGCCATTATGCGGCTGTGGTCCAGAGCCAAGCTGTAGCAGAGCTGGGGGAGGAGGGCGTCAAGCTACCACCAAGTCCAGAGCCCTTTACATGCTGCAGAAGAAGGCCCACCAAACAGCAGCTTCTGCCATCTCTATCCTTTTTCTTCAGCCACAGACTCCCAGACATGACAGCCATCATCAAAGAGATCCGTTAGCAGAAACAAAAGGAGGTATCAAGAGGATGGATTCGACTTAGACTTGACCTATATTTATCCAAACATTATTGCTATGGAGTTTCCTGCCAAAAAACTTGGTCATATACATGAGCAATATTGATGATGTAGCAAGGATTTTGGATTCAAAGCATAAAAAACCACTACAAGATATACAGTCTATGCGGAATTCGAGGCCTAGAGAAGTTAAGTGAGTTGCACAAGGTCACACAGACAAGCTGAAAGATATTATGATACCATCAAATTTAATTGCAGAGTTGCACAGTATCCTTTTGAAGACCATAATCCACCACGACTAGATTTTATCGAAATTTTTGGGAAGATCTTGACCAATGATGACAGTGAAGGTGACAATAATGTTGCAGCAATTCACTGTAAAGATAGAAAGGGATGAACTGGTGTAATTATTGGTGCATATTTATTATATTGGGGCAAATTTTTTTATAACAATGAATTTTATTTCAATTATAGGTGTACAAAGATCATCACAAGTCAATGTGATAGATTTTGTGTCCCAAACCCACAGTGCATTTCCCCACCCCCCAGATTGTCTTATTTGAAAAACCAAGGTTTTTGCATGATACTTTCTAGGTCCATCCATGTTGCTATAAATGCTGTTATTTCATTCCTTTTAATGGCTGAGTAATATTCCATTGTGTGTATGTACCATATCTTCCCTATCCACTCCTCTGTCAATGGGCATTTAGGTTGTTTCCATGACCTGGCTTCTTCCCTCTCTAGTTGCTTTAGATGTAAAGTTAGGTTGTTTATGTGAGCTTTTTCTTGTTTCCTGAGGTAGGCTTGTATTGCTATATACTTTCCTCATAGAACTGCTTTTGCTGCATCCCAGAGGTTTTGGAGTGTCATATCTTTGTTGTCATTTGCTTCTAGGTATTTTTTAATTTCCTCTTTGATTTCTTCTGTGATCCATTGGTTATTTAGTAGCATGTTGTTTAGTCTCCACGTATTTGTATTTTTGGCCATTTTTTTCTTGTTGTTGATTTCCAGTCGTATAGCATTGTGG
>PVHT020000237.1:6766-36418 GCA_004024745.2 Catagonus wagneri | reverse complement strand
TATTGTGGTGATCCTATATTGGGTGCATAGATATTTAAAATTGTTATATCTTCTTCTTGGATTGATCCTTTGATCATTAGGTAGTGCCCTTCCTTGTCTCTTAAAATGTTCTTCATTTTAAAGTCTATTTTGTCTGATAGGAGTATTGCTACTCCAGCTTTCTTTTGGTGCCCATTTGCACAGAATATTTTCTTCCATCCTCTCACTTTCAATTTGTATGTGGCTCTAGAATTGAAGTGGGTCTCTTGAAGACAGCATATATATGGGTCTTGTTTTTGTATCCATGCAGCTAGTCTATATCTTTTGGTTGGGGCATTCAGTCCATTAATATTTCAGGTAATTACTGATACATATGTTCTTATTGCCATTGTATTAACTGTTTGGGGGTTTCGTTGCTCTTTTTTTTACCCTGAAGTTTTGATATAGGAGTCTATATACAAATGAGATTGTTTTAAGTTGTTGGTTTCTTAATTGCACGTGCATCTCCAAAGCTCTGCATTTGTGCTCTGTTCTCATGATTTTTTATTTTGGTAGCATAATTGTGCATGGATGATTTAGTATCTTTACTGTATATATGCCTTTCCTGGTGACTCTTGTCATTTTTGGTGTTTTTGTTTCTGGTTATGGCCTTTTCTTTTCTGCCTAGAGAAGTTCCTTTAAGATTTGTTATAAAGGTGGTTTAGTGTTGTAGAAATCTCTTAGTTTTTGCTTATCTGTAAAGGTTTTGATCTCTCCTTCAAATCTGAATGAGAGCCTTGCAGGGTAAAGCAATCTTGGTTGGAAGTTTTTCCCTTTCATCACATTAAGTATAGCATGCCGCTCCCTTGGCCTGCAGAGTTTCAGATGAAAAATCTGCTGATAACCTTATTGGGGTTCCCTTGTATGTTATTTGTTTCTTTTCCCTAGCTGCTTTCAAAATTTTCTCTTTGTCTTTAATTTTGGTAATTTTGATTAATATGTGTCTGGGGGAGTTCCTCCTTGGGTTTATTTTATATGGTACTCGTTGTGCTTCCTGGATTTGAGTGAGTGGTTCCTTTCCCATATTAGGGAAGTTTTTGGCTATTATCTCTTTGAATATTTTTACTGTCCCCTTCTCTCTCTCTTCTCCCTCTGGCACCCCTATATACGGATGTTGGTGCATTTACCATTATCCCAGAGTTCTCTGAGACTCAGCTCATTTCCTTTCAATCTTTTATCTCTTTTCTCTTCTGCATTAGTGATTTCCACTAATCTGTCCTCCACCTTGCTGATTCATTCTTCTGCCTCCTGTATTCTACTGTTGGCTGCTTCTAGTGATTTTTTTATTTCAATTATTGTATTTTTCATCTCTTCTTGTTTAACTTTTTACATCTTGTATTTCTCTGGTCAGTGTTTCTTGTAAATTATCAATCTTTGCCTCCAGTCTATTTCCAATGCCTTGCATCATCAGCATCAACAGTCTAAAGTCTCTTTCTGGGAGGCTGATAATCTCCTCATCACTGAGCTGTTTTTCTTGGCTTTTCTCTTTCTCCCTTATGTGAGTTATAGTTTTCTGTCTTTTCATTTTTATAGGTTTTTGATGTGGTGATCTTTTTGCCAACAGTAGAGTTGTAGCCTCTCTTAGTTCTGGTGTTTGCCTCCTCTGTGGCTAAAGTTGGTGTGGAGGGGGCTTGCTGTAGGTTTCCCGATGGGAGGGACTGGTGCCTGCCCACTGGTAGGTGGGGTTGATTCTTATCCCTCTGGTGGGTGGGGTTTTGTCTCTGGATGAGATTAGAGGCTGGCTGTGTGCCTGAGGGGTCTTTAGGCAGCCTGTTTACAGATGGGTGGGACTGTGTTCCCACCTGGATTCTTGTTTGGCCTGGGGCTTCTCAGTGCTGATGGGAGGGACCAGATTTTCCCAGAAATGGCCCCCTCCAGAGAAATGCAGGCTGCTGAATGTTCCCAAGAGCTTCACCTCCAATGCCCTTCCCTCACAACAAGCCACAGTCACTTCTGTTTTCCCTGGAGATCCTCCCAGAATTGTAGTCAGGTTCCACCCAGATTCCTATGGAGACTGACCCAGTGCACGTGAAAGTCTGTGTGTGCCTTTCAAGAATGGGGTCTCTGTTTCCCCTAGTCCTGTGGAGCTCCTGCACACAAACCCCACTGGCCTTCAATGCCAGATGCTCCAGGGGCTCTTTCTCCCTGTGCCCAATCCCCAGGCGTGGGGTTTTGACGTGGGACTCAGAACTCTCAGTCCTGTAGCTGAGTCTCTGTGATGCAGTTAGTTTCCAGTCTGTGGGGCTTCCTACCCAGGAAGTATGGGGTTGCTTCTCTTGCATAATCACCCCTCCTACCTCTTGATGTGGTCTCTTCTTTTTCTTCTGGAGTAGAATATCTTTTTTGGAAGTTTACAGTTTATTTGGTTGAGGGCTGCTCGGCATTTGGTTATAGTTTTGTTGTTTTTTGGGAGAGAAGTTGAGCTCCAGTCCTTCTATTCTGCCATCTTAATCCCATCCCTTGTATTAGGGCAAATTTTCAAAGGTACAAGGAACCCTAGATTTCTATGGGGAAGTAAGGACCAGAGACAAAAAGCGAGTAACTGTTCCCAGTCAGAGGCACTATGTGTGTTATTATAGCTACCTGTTAAAGAATCATCTGGATTACAGATCAGTGACACTGTTGTTTCACAAGATGATGTTCGAAACTCTTCCAATGTTCAGTAGTGAAACTTGCAATTCTCAGTTTGTGGTCTGCCAGCTAAAGGTGACGATATATTCCTCCAATTCAGGACCCACATAATGGGAAGACAAATTTGCGTACTTTGAGTTGCCTCAGCCATTGCCTGTGTGTGTTAACATCACAGTAGAATTCTTCCTCAAACAGAACAAAATGCTAAAAAAGACAAAATGTTTCACTTTTGGGTAAATACATTCTTCATACCAGGACCAGTGGATACCTCAGAAAAAGTAGAAAATGGAAGTCTGTGTGATCAAGAAATTGATAGTATTTGCAGATAATGACAAGGAATATCTAGTGCTCACTTTAACAAAAAATGATCTTGCTAAAGCAAATAAAGACAAGGTCAACTAATACTTTTCTCCAAATTTTAAGGTGAAGCTGAACTTCACAAAAACAGTAGAAGAGTCATACAATCCAGAGGCTAGCAGTTCAATTTCTGTAACACCAGATGTTAGTGACAATGAAGCTGATCATTATAGATATTCTGACACCACTGACTCTGATCCAGAGAATGAACCTTTTGATGAAGATCAGCATACACCAATTACAAAAGTCTGATTTTTTATCAAGAAGGATAAAACACCATAAAAACTTGAACAAACTGAAAATTGACCTTTTTTAAAAAATTGCAATAGGACATTGTGTCAGATTACCAGTTATAGGAACAATTCTCTTTTCCTGACCAATCTTGTTTTACCCTATACATCCAGAGGGTTTTGACACTTGTTGTCCCATTGAGAAAATGTTGTGTAGCTCTGTCATGTATATACCTTTTCGTGTGAAAAGTACATTTTAAATTCAATTGGGATAAATAGAGATGGCACTTTCCCATTTTATTCCAGTTTTATAAAAAGTGGAGACAGACTGATGTGTATACATAGGAATTTTTCATTTTGTGTTCTGTCACCAACTGAAGTGGCTAAAGAGCTTTGTGAAATACAGGTTCACATTCAACCCTTTGCACTTGTGGCAACGGATAAGTTTGCAGTTAGCTAAGAGGAGTTTCTAAGGGATTTTGCAACATTCTAATGCATGTATTTGGGTTAGGGGAATGGAGAGATTGCTCAGAAAGGAATATGTTTTATGCTGGGCTCTGGACCACCCACCATCTCCAGCTATTTATAAACAACTTTCTTTAGCATGCTGCAGTTATTAATCTGGATATTTGAGGAAGTGGTTGCTGTCACTGCTTGTTATTTGTGCATTTTTTAAAGAATATTGGTGTTAGAAAAGGCAGCGAGAGGGAGTTAATCTGTATTGGGGTGCAGGAATGAACCTTCCACAACATCTAAAGAATCCACAAATGAAGGGATATAAAAATAATGTGGTCATAGATAAGAAAGAGCAACAATGACTTAACCATATGAATGTGGATGCTATCAACAAAGAATGGACTTGAAACATTATAAAATTTGACAATGATTTATTAAATATATTTTCTCAATTGTTAAAAAATAAAATTAAATAAAAAATATATATGTTAACAAATATAAAATAAACATGCAAGTCCATTTATAAACTGTCCTCTGTCCTGGCGTAATCATGACATGTTATCAATCATTTAGTAAATTTAATTGTTAAATGTATGTGCCTCATGTTCTTAGAGAGAGCTTAGCATAGTGAAAAAAATGAAGATTTTCTCTCTCTTTTTTTTTGATGCCCACATGGCATATGGAATTTCCCCCGCCAAGGATCACACCTACTCTAGAGCAGTGATCTGAGCCTCTGCAGTGACAATGCCAGATCCTTAACCTGCTACACCATAAGGAAAATGAAAAGTGGGGATTCTTTATTGGTTCTCTTTGTTGGTGGAGTGTCCACTGACAACTTAATCTTGCTGTCTTAGCTTCTGCCAATTTAAAATAGGGAATGATGACATTTGCCATGGAGGGTTGATATGCATTAAATACCATTAACAAAAACAGTTCAAAGAGCCTGCCATGCTGTCATCATGGAGAAATTGCCTTTCCTTGCACAAGTGTCCCATGCACATAGGAAAGAAACATGATATCTAAAAAAAAGGAACACTAAACTCTTAAGGCTTTGAAGGCAGTCTTCACACAGAAAAAGATGATACATTCCCAGAAATCAAGTTCTAGCTTCAGTTAGGATTGATGTGAACACAGGAACTGGCCTTTCTCTGATGGGTGATCAGTGTTTGTACAGGTGGGGTTGGTCTGGACCAGACATGCAGAACTGTGCACACAGTGGACTTGACTTTCCTTCCTTCTCCCTCAGGAAAGAATGCTCTTGGGAGTGGACATCAGGAGGAGCTCTTAGAAGAAGGCAACCTAGAAGGGTTATGTTTCTTTAGAATCCTTTTGGCTGTTGAACCCTGCAGTGTGCCTTTGTTGGCTAGGTTCTTCCATCCTTGGATGATGAAAGCAGACAGGAGGAATACGTCTTTCTGGAGACATAAAACCCCTATCTTCCTTCCCTAGTATCTCACTTCTCCAGAGCATCTGTCTTTCTCAGAGGTGTACAGAGTTAAAAGACCTCCTAAAATTCAAGCAGCAGCTACTAAAAATTTTAGAGCAGAAGTGGTTGACAACTGTGGGAATTGTAGTCAGTGCATCTCCTGGGAGCCCTGAGACTTACCCTGTCCTGTAACTTCCAGAGCAGATCCTCGGGCTCTTGTCCCAGGAACCAGAGTTCTTGCTCTGCTCATCAGCTTGGTGGCCCTGCCTGTGTCATCATACTTTTTCTTGGTCCTGCTTCCCTGGTTTTATAAATAGAACACAGCCTTGACAATATGTAAATAGTAAAATATGCATCATCAGAAGTTAATTCCAAGCTTTCTTTATTATCCTTACATACTTTGGAAGGTATTTTGGACTTTTCAAGGTGATGCTTACCAGCTGCCTTGTTCTCTGATGATGATCTGGGGTGCTGGTTTCTGTTTCTTGCTGAGTCCATTGCACATTCCAAGCTGCTACTCTGCACATGAAATAGAGTGCTGGCAGAGAGTTTTTAGGCATGTCACTCTTGCAGTAAGATGCTAGACAAATCTTGCTGAAGGGGCACCATGATTCCCTAGTAACTCTCAGGCTCAGTAAGCCCCACCTGGAATTGAGTTCTTTTCTTTTCTTAGGATGTCTCTGTGCTCCCTTTTTTCTGCTTTTTACAAGTAATTCTATGCTGAAATTGGGAAAACATTACAGATATGGTTCTGACTGCATATTGGGTGGCTTGGGCATTGCTTGGATCCCAGTGCCCTGATCACTTTCCTAGAATGAACTTGGGCACATTTCTCTAAGGAGTGGCACTTGGTTGTGTGACAGCTAGAAGGGTGACATATAAAATTCTTACTTCTTTCCTTCTTTTTGCAGCACCTGCAGCATATGGAAGTTCCCTGGGATGATGATTGAACCTGTACCTCTGCAGCAACCCAAGCCACTGAAATCAGATTCTTAACCCACTCCTCTTACTTCCTTGGCATAGAATTTCATGTGGTCTATCATGATCCTTTTTTCTAGTATCCTAACCTTACTGAAAGAAAAGAAAAGGCAATCAGTGCTGATATTTTCATTTGCCTCAGTTAAGATTGATGTCAGGAATAAATCAGATCCAGGTCTAGGATTCCTGGGAATCATTCTCTCCAAATTCTCCAATGCTAAAATCATCACTTACTCTTCTCTCTTCCTAGTAGAACATTTTTGTATAGAATGGAAGTGAAATAGTATTGTTTATCCACTGGCCTAGTACAGCATATCATGTGAAGTTGGTCATGTTATTATAATTGTTGTATTTTTTTTTCTTTTCAGGGCTGCACCACAGCATATGGAGGTTCGCAAGCTAGGTGTCAAATAGGAGCTATAGCTGCCAGTCTACACCACAACCACAGCAATGTGGGATCTAAGTTGTGTCTGTGACCTACACCACAGCTCACAGCAATGCCAGATCCTTACCCCACTGAGCGAGGCCAGAGATTGAATCCACATCTTCATGGCTACTAGTCAGATTTGTAACACAATGAGCTACAATGGGAACTCCCTATACTTGCTATTTTTGTTCTGTATGCTTCGTAATGTTTTATTTAGTACCTACCATATGTCAGGCACTGTTCTTGGCATTGGTTCTACAATAGTGAATGAAATGGCCCAAGATACCTGCCCTCATTCAGCTCTGTGATTTCTAGTGCTCTTACATTATGAAGAAATAAACACAAGGCAGAAAGTGTCTAACTTGCACAATCACCACCATTAGTTGATCGGTAAAGTTGGGATTTAAGTCTTAACATTATTTTAAAGCTAAGATTCTATTGATTTTTCTTGAGATCTGTAAATAATCCAGACTTTCTCACACCATGGGAAAAAGTAAAATAAATATCAGTTTAAGTGTAAAAAAAAGGAAAAACAAATCTTCACAAAAAAATGTCTGTGATTGGAGTTCCCATTGTGGCACAGTGGAAATAAATCCTAGTAACCATGACGTTGTGGGTTTGATCCTTGGCCTGGCTCAGTGGGTTAAGAATCCATTATTGCCATGAGCTCTGACATACACCAGTGGCTACAACTCTGATTTGACCCCTAGCCTGGGAACGTCAGTATGCCATGGGTGTGACCCTAAAAGCCAAAAAAAACAAAACGAAAAAAAGTCTGTAATTTATAATTGACTTCAGCCTTAACTGCAGCAAATGAAAACATCAACACTGATCATTATCTTTTCTTTTTTATTCCTGATTTCAACCTTAATTGAAGCAAATGAAAACATCAACAGTGATTATTAGCTTTTCTTTTCTTTTTAAAGCCAAACCTGCAGCATATGGAAGTTCCCAGGCTAGAGGTCAAATCTGAGCTGCAGCTGCAGGTTTACACCACAGCCACAGTAACACCAGCTCTGAGCCACATCTGTGAACTGTGCTGCAGCTTGCAGCAGTGCTGGATCCTTAACCCACTGAACAAGGCCAGGGATTGAACCCCATCGCCATGGAGACTAGGTTGAGTTCTTAACCCACTGAGCCACAATGGGAACTCCTCTTTTAGTAAGGTAAGAATAGGAAAAATGGAAGCAAACCTGTTTTAGGAGATCTGCTAGATAATAGAAGTGGTAAGGATGGGCAAGCCTGTCAACCACTGAGTATAATCCACCCATAGAGTATAACCCCTCTGTCACAGTTAAGTTGCTAAACCTTAGGGGGAAGGTGAAGTGGAAAGAGCCTGAAGAGGAATTCAAAGTACAATCATATCTTCCTAGTATGATAGAATTTTCTGAGGACCAGAAAAAAGAAAATTGCTGAGGAAAAAAATGTTATTTTTTTAGGCATTTGGTAGAAACCAGGAAGTAATCATGTGGACTTGGGATATTAGTGAAGAAGTGGAAACAGGTCATAAGTTACTTAGCAGGGGCATAATGTTGTGACTAGCCATGTTCTCTGCCCATCACAGCACTTTGCATTTGTAGACTAGAGATGCACTTGGACTAATAATAATTAGGCCATGGTTTTTCCTGTCTCAGTAATTGATGTCCTGTTGCTTGGGAGGATGCTCAGTACCCCATTCCCCCATCTGTGGGTCTGGAATAGCAGGGGAAGACTTTTTAAGGAGTAAAAAATAGTTGTAACCATCAAAGGCTTATAGTATTAAAAGGGACAAGATATTTTTTACAATGCCTGTTTTGGTCATTAAAATTATTAGTATTAGAGGGGAGTCAGCTCTTGTTTTCTAGGTGAAAACAGACTACATTTGATTAGGAAAACAAAGGGATAAAAAGAAGATTGTGTACTTTCCTTTGGCAGTTGGCAAAAATCAGTGAGTTGATTTAATATTCTTAGGAAGTACAAGTTTTGCAGTTTGGTATTCCCTTAAAAAGACAACATAAACCTCAACCATTCTACTCCATGCCTAGATATTGCCCAAGACAAATAAATCATATATGCACACAAAGACTTGGGTATGGATGTTCATAGCAGGTTTACTTGTAACAGCTGAAGCCCATAAATAACCCAAATACCCACCAACAATTGAATGGATAAGCAGAACATGACATATCCCTACAGTGGAATATGACACAGTAGTGAATGGGAGTGACCTGTTGGTGCAGCAACTACATGATTCATCTCAATTATGCTGGGAGAAAGAAGCTAGGAAAAATACTGTATGAGTCTATGTATATGAAGTTCTAGAAAATGCAAATAAATGTCATTACAAAAAATAGTTGAGTGGGTGCCTGGGAATGGGAGGAATGTGTGGAGCAAGAGGGAGGGGCTATCACAGGGCATGAGGATACTTTGGGGGTGATGGATGTGCTCAGTATCTTAATTAGCCTGAGAGTTTCATGGCCACACATTTGTCAAAATCTATGAAACTTTACTTTTTATGTACAGTTTATTTTATGTCAATTCTACTTCAATAAAGCTGTAAAGACATTTTTCTTTTGAAAACGAAGTCAAAAGCCATGCTTAAGTTTTATCAGACTTGCAGTCCAAAAAGCCAATAAAGGCAAAATTGTAATTTTTAAAATATCTCATTTTTTCCTCATAAAAATTTCACTCCTGCTTGACAGTAGAAAATAATCAAGTTGATTTTAATTTGTTGCAGAAATTTCTCCATCAATGCAAGGCTTTGCTGTGGGAATCCAAGTTTCTTTGTGCATCTGTTTTTGTGTGAAGGACTTATGTGCACTGTGACTGGGGAGCTGGCCAGGGGTGGAAGGAACCCTCAACCCAGGTCTTGCTGGCCTCTGCCATTGATACCATTTCTCTACATGGTTCCTTGGCAAAAAGATATCCAGGTCTCACCTTGGACAGTGATACTGAGCACTTGCTCAGTTCCCACTGAGAGTCTTCTGGAACTGGCATCCACTTCAACTTTTTGTAATGCTGAGAATGTTTCATTTTGGAATGCTCCTGCCCCTCATCCTAGGCAGATAACAGTTAAACATCTCACATTTCATTTGAAGGCTGAGCATGCACTGGGAAGGAAATACACATTGATTTGGAGCTCCATTTTTCTCTCAGGACCCACAAGGAAATATACCTGTGCTGTTTTCTTGATCCTTGGGAACCTCTGTAATGTGTCTGTAACAGCTGCTTCCCAGGGAAGAGGTTAACTGGGGTGTTGCTGGAGAAAACATTTGGACTTAAAGTGGTGCTCAGCACCTAGTGGGACCTATCCTTTTCACACAGTTTTTCTGTCAGGGGAACAATAGTCAAAGGTCGTAGAATTTTGGGGTTAAGATAATCCTGATGTCTTTTATTCTTAATAATATGCATCTCATGGGTTTCCTACAGCAATGGTTCATGAAATACTTCCAGACTATTAGAAATAAAAGAATCCTACAAAAAAATGCAAGGACATTAAGATACTAGCAATGCTACTTCAGTTATCCTTCCTGCACCTACAAGTTTTTTCTTCCTTTTCCTCTACTCATTTTCACTGCTTGGTCTCCACTAGGTTCTGTATAACAATTACTTGATAGCCCAGATGATGATCCCAATGAAGCTAGAGAAGTTTTCATTTCTCCAGAGCACATTCAAAAGTTAAAATACTTCATAAATATTCTTTGTGGAAACATTTCTATTCAAACTACCAAAACACTGGAAGAAAAACCTGTAACCTTCAATAAACTACACTTCTTTTGGCTGGTGCTAAAGTCACAATCCTTATCCACATGATATGGTTCTCTCATCAAACTTGGGTTTGGCTGCTCACTGCTCAGAAGCCAATAATAGAGGGGCAAATGTCAGTAGAAAGAAAAGATGTTTTATTCAGAAAAGCTGGTAATCTGGGGAGATGGGAGACTCATGTCCAGAGACCAACCCCCAGAAAGATTCTGCTTGGCCATGACAGCTTTTTCAAGGGAAAAAAAGGGAAATTATCTCAGTTATTCAATGAGGCAGGAGGTCAGGTTCTTCATTTTTCTACTCCAGGCAAACCTGCGGCTGATCTTCCTTGGAATGTTATCTTGCTTTCGTGTTCTGCCTGCACCATGGCGTTCACCTGCAGAATCACTAAGAAGAACCTGGGGGGTAAAGAGTCAATTATTTTTTAAACTTAATTTTATTGAAGTAAAATTGGTTTACAGTGTTCCATTAGTTTCAGGTGTACAGCAAAATGAATCAGTCATACATATAAATACATCCATTCTTTTTCCCCATATAGATTATTACAAACTATTGAGCAGATTTTCCTTTGCTATGCAGTAGATTCTCATCTATCTTCTGTTTTATATAGTAATGTTTATATGTTATTCCCATCCCCACAATTCTTCCCTCTTCCCAATGATTTTACCTATCATAACCATAAGATTGCTTTTGAAATCTGTGAGTTTATTTCTATGTTTTAAATAAGTTCTGTAGTCATTCTTCAACTGCTTCATTCTTCATTCTGACTCCTCCTAATCTGGGAAAGGAATCCACAGGTTAGGCAAGACATTGTGTGCATTCAGTAAGGCAGGAATCAGGAGTTAGGTCAGATGTTACCTAGTGATTTCATCTGTATGGTGAAGGCCTGAAGAAAAAAGGGATGAACAGATAGAAAAGGGGCAAAGGAGCTGCTTACAGTTGAGCTTTCATAAGCACTCAACCACGAAGTGGCTGAATGAATTGTAGATGTGAGAGATCAAAATTCAGTCTGACTGCTCTGGTTTTCAGGCTGTGGGGGAGCTGCCCAAAGGCCACCTACAGGGGCACCAGGAAGGCTGGCCATGCACATCCTGGGTAAGTGTAGAAGGATTCGTCTTTGCTTGAGCCTGTTTTAGAGAATGACTCTAGTCCTGAAACTCCTGGGAAGCTGCTTCCTGTACTATGTTTTTTTTTTTTTTTTTAATTTGGTGAATTGATACCATATTGACGTTTTTATCTATAAAATGAAGGGAGTTATCTTAGAATACATTCTTTCACTTTAGGATCTTTCTCACATAGAAAGGCCTTCCGGTTAATGAGAAGCAGGGAAAGGCATGTGGTAGATAATGTGCTTCATGTAGCCAGCACAGAACCTGTTAGGTTAGGAAGTGGACTGCCTCCTGAGTAGTTAGAATAGTCCATTCAAGTGCCTCTTCCTATTTAGTCCACACACAAGGTTTGCTGTAAGCATCCTACCTGTGTGTGATCCACATTCTATCACCCTCCTAAAAATAATGGCAGGCATGACCCCTTCATGTCTTTCCAGGTAAAAACACTGGCCTAAGGAGATTCCTGTTCTCTCCATCCCCTGGTGCCCTTACCTTAACTGCAGATGTAGAACACAGGGATGTTTTGGGATTAAAGTGCCAATTGGCAAGGGTGTGGAGAAAAGAAAACCCTGTACACTGTTGGTGGGGATGTAATTTGGTACGATGATTATGGGGAACAGTATGGAGGTCCCTCAAACATTTAAGAAATAGATATATGATCCAGCCAAAGACTGAAGGAGATAGGACTGTCATTGGAAGACAGAATAAGGATAATTTGGCAGTGATGGAAAATGCTAAATTTCCCCAATATTACCATGTTTAATGTTTTGAGCTATGTCTTTTATGCCCCAAATATGTACTGTTGTGGTGGGGAAACATTTAATCTGGTCCTTAAAGAACATACTCATCCACACTTATTTCTGACTTTGCCAACCCCGAGCTGTCAGAGGAAGGGGCACACAACAGCTGGAAGGCCTCTGTAATGTGGTGTGATCTTGTTTCCCCCCAAGTGACAGCATGTTGTTGACACAGGAGTCCTATGACCCCCACAAAGCAGATGGCTGGGTAACAGCGTTTGCAATTATGTAGTGTCTTTAGCAGACACAGGCAGATACTAATGAAGTGTTAAGGCGTCGATTCTTTCCCAATATATACAACATTTATAGAAATGCTATTAAAAATAACTTGGACTATGAATCATCCCTTCTACATCTTCTTTTTTTAAAGTTTTTTACAGCCACACCTGTTGAAACCACTCTTGCAATACTATTTGGTCATGGTAAATAGCCATTTAAAAATGCTGTTGGATACAACTTACTAGTAATTTGTTGAGGATGTTTGCATCTATCTTGGTAAGGACTATGTGTCTGTGATTTTTTTTTTATTTTCTGCATCTTTTTCTCATTTTAATATAAATTAATGTGGCATAGTGTCCCCAGGGTGCAGAGGCGCAGCACAGGCACTCTTGCAGCTCTGCCTCTGCCAGCCAGTATTGTCCACAGTCCCAGCCTGGGACTGTGGCATTGTCTCGGACCCAGGCAGCTGGCAGCTCGCACAGGAGCCGGACCACCACCAGAGGAGCTCATCTGGTATGCTGAGCCCCCTCCTCGGCTACACTCCAAGCATGCAGAATCTCATGCAAGCGCTGGCGCCAGAGAGGAAGGTGGCAGAGGCATGAGACCAAGTGGGTGAGAGGCGGTGGAGTGGAAGGAGGAGGCGAACACTGAGAGGGGCTTCAAAAGAAGTACTGGCAGTTGGCATCATGACCATGGCGGTAGTTATCGCCAGATTGCTCATCAGTCAGAAGTGACAAGCCCACCAGCATAAGAAATTGAGTGCCTGCAAGTGTGTCAGCAGCCCCTGCAAAGGCAAGACCAGCTGCGAGAAAAACAAGTTAAACATCTTTTCCTTGGTCAAACTCTTCAGCTCCAAGAAGAGGTGAAGAAGGAGGCCAGAGCCTCAGCTTAAGGGTATAGTTACCAAACTATACAGGTGACATGGTTACCACTTGCAGCTGCAGGCAGATGGAATCATTGATGGCACAGAAGATGAGGACAGCACTTACACTCTGTTTAACCTCATCCCTGTGGGTCTTTGGGTGGTGGATATTCCAGGAGTTCAAAGCAAGCTATACTTGGCAATGACCAGGGAGGGCTACCTGTACACCATGGAAACGTTTACAATATTCACCGCAATCCTCCAAGCCTACTGAGTTACAGACTGATGTGAAACACTGCCCCCTGTCAGCTGATACCATAGCTGAAAATACAAAAGCAGGAGACAAACGTATGGAAAATCTGCTATAAAGGTGGACATTTCACACTTGAATGCAAATTCAAGGAACTTGTCTTTGAAAATTATTATGTGACATATTCATCTATGATATACGATTATCAGCACTCTGGCTGAGGGTGGTATCTGAGTCTGAACAAAGAAGGAGAGATCATGAAAGGAAAGCATGTGAAGAAGGACAAGCCTGCAGCTCACTTTCTGCCCAAACCACTGAAAGTGGCCACGTACAAGGAGCCTTCACTTCGTGATCTCACCCAGTTCTCTAAATCTGGAAGCAGGACCCCAACCAAGAGTGGAAGCGTCTCTGGAGTGCTGAATGGAGGCAAATCCATAAGCCACAACGAATCAACGTAGCCAGTGAGGGCAAAACAAGGCCTCTGTAACAGAACCTAACCTCCAGGTGCTCTTGAAAGCTAGCAGTCCTTCACTCAAAGTTCAAATTTGTCAATGACATTTGCCAAACAAGCAGAGTCCACTGTTCTAATTTGCCATTAAACCTTCTTCTGCATATTCTAAATCCTCACAATTGACATTGAGCTTGTGCAAAAAACAGTGCCAAGTGTTATCAGTGAATTAAATATGGGAGAAGGACTGCCCAATTTTCTCATCATCTCACCTATGCTTTGGGGAAGACAAACCAAAATCGTTTCACAGCACTAATGCTGATAAAAATTCATGCTCCCACCAAGAAATTGTAAAAGACTACTATTGTTCTTCAAAAGCAAACAGAACAAAAATAACTGCTTAAATATTTTGTAGGGGCAAACAAAACTATGTGAACTGTGTTGTTTTCTTGGTGTCATGTTTTCTATCAATGCTTGATTCATACATATTCTTTCCTTCGATATAGCACAACTTCATGAGTTCTGAAATTCAATGACTGTGGACTCTGTGTCACTTAATCCAACTCAACCAAACTCAGGGTGGAAGCTGAACTGACATCTCAGGCTCAAGGTAAGAGTGTTCCTGTGATTTTACCAATTTTTTTCTTTTAGATTCCTAGGATTCTGGTCAGGTTCTTGTGTTGTACTTTGCATGTAGAAATATCATCCTGTTGTCAACCCCAGTTAATAAAGATTACTTAAAAAAAAAGACTATCCTCAAGTGTAGATTTCTCTTAATTCCATTTGTGTTATCATGTTAAACTATTGTCTTGTCTTCTTGTGTAAAGACAGGGACTGTGAAACTGTGATGTTGTCTTTTGTGTTGTTAAAATATGAAATGTCTTATCTGTATATGTATGAGTCATCCCATCATTGTATTTGGCACATGAATATTGTCTACAAGGAAATGTTAAGACTGATTACCCCTAAACAACCATATGCTTATGCCTGCTTCTGGGAAAGTGTTTAGGACTTAACTAGGTTTCCATTTAGATCTTCATATCTGTTGCATGGAAGAAAGTTGGAATCTTGGCATAAAGTTGCATAATATGTAAGATTTTGTGCATTAATAATTGTTAAAATCTGTGTTCCACAAAGACATAGCATGTACAGGCAGTTTTCTGTCTTGTGCACAAAAAAAGATTTAAAAAATTGTTTAATATTTGCTGTTGTATACCCAGATACACACCAAATAAACTCTTTATATTCATTTGAAGAAAAAATAATATAAATTAATGTTGGACTCATCAAATGAGTTAGGAATTATTGTCTCCTCTTTAGTGTTTTGGAAGAGTTTGAGAAGGATTTTTTTTTTCTTTTTACAACTGCACCTGAGGTATATGGAAATTCTCTGGCTGGGGTCCAATCAGAGCTGCAGTTGCTGGCCTACACCACAGCCACAGCAATGCTGGATCAAAGCCACATCTCTGACATATGCCACAGCTTGTGGCAATGCTAGGTCCTTAACTGAATGAGGCCAGGGATTGAACCTGCACCCTCATGGACACTATGTCTGGTTTTTAGCTTGTTGAGCCACATTGAGAACTCTGTGAAGAACTGATATTAATTTTTCTTAAAATGTTTAGTAGAATTCTCTGGTAAAGCCACTTGTTCCTGGACTTTGCTTTGTTGGAAGGATTTGCACTAATAATTCAATCTTTGCACTTGTTATATGTCTGTTGAGGTTTTCTATTTCTTTGTGAGATGGTTTAGAGCATTTGTGTTTCAAGAAGTTTGTCCATTTTTCTAATGGTTATCAAATTTTTTAGGTATAAAATTATTATAGTTTTTCATAGTATCCTTTGATAATTCCTTTTCACCTTGTAGGGTTTATAGTAATATGTTCACTGTTATTCTAATTTTAGTTATTTGTCTTCTCTTTTTTCTATTGTGTCAGTCTAGCTAAAGGTTTTATTAATTTTGTTTGTCTTTTGAAAGAACAATTATTACAAAATAGTGGCTATAGTCCCTGAGTTTATCATGTATCCTTGTTGCTTATCTATTTTATATGTATTAGTTTATATCTGTTAATCCCTTACTCCTATCTTTCCCTTATTCTCTTTCCTCTCCCCACTGGTAACCACTGGTTTATTTTCTGTATCTGTTTATATTTTGTTACCTTTTTTTTTATAATCCACACATAAGTGGTAACACAGCGTATTTTTCTTTCTCTGACCTGTCTTACTAAGCAGAATACTCTCTAGGTCCACCCACATTGTTGAAGATGAGTGAAGCCACAGCCGAGCAATGCCAGATTCTTAACCACTAGGCCACCAAGGAGCTCCTACTTGGAGTTTTTGAACTTTTGGATGACAGATTCATTTATTTCAATTTCAATTCTTTAAATTTGGGAAGTTTTCAGGTATTATTCATTTTACTCCTTTCTATCTCTGTTCTCATGCTGACATTCCCACAATGCCTATGTTGGCCCACTTGATGATGTTTCACAAGTCTCTTAGGCTGTGTTTATTTTTCTTCATTCTTTATTCTGTCTCTTCCTTGGACTTGATCATTTCATTTTCATCTGTTCTTTCTTCACTGATTCTTCTGCTTGCAAAACTCTGCTTTTGAACACTTTTGAGCTATTTTTCATTTCAGTTATTGTACTTTTCAGCCTCAAAATTTCTGTTTGGTTCTTTTTGAAAATAATTTAACCTCTATTGATATTATTTTTCTATCTTTATCCATGTCTCCCTTTAGGTCTTTGAGCATCTTTAAAATAATTGTTTTAAAGTCTTTGCCTAGTAATTTTGACACCTGGGCATCCTCAGTTACATTTCCTGTTGATTTATTTTGCTTTTTTTTTATGGGCTGCAGGTGCAGCTTATTGAAGTTCTCAGGCTAGGGGTCAAATCAGGGCTACAGTGTCTGCCTACACCACAGTCACAGCAACAGCATATCCAAGCCACATCTGCAACCCACACCACAGCTCATAGCAACACCAGATTCTTAACCCACTGAGCAAGGCCAGGGATCAAACCTGCATCCTCATGGATACTAGTTGGGTTCATTTTCACCAAGCCACAGCAGGAACTCCTATTTTGCTTCTTTGGATCAGCTATACATTCCTGTTTGTTTGTATGCCTTATTCCCTTTTATTGACAGTTTAATTTTGGATTTGATAACATGGAAATTAGAGAAATGAAATTTTCCCCTTTCCCTAGAGTTTGCTGGGGTTTTTTATCTTTTTATTTCATTTTAGCAAATCTTAGATATATCCATTGAGTTCTAAGGTTAAGTTTTCAGACTCTTTATCTTCTGTTTGTTTTCCTCTAGAGTTACTTTTGTCCATTAATGTTCTTCCTGTAACATGGTGTCCATCTCCAATGAGGCTACTAAAGTAATGATCAGTATATTGAGATTGTTGCTGTGTTCCTTCAGTGGTTAGACATGTTTTTCGTGTTTACTATCTCTAGTCAGTATGAATTTTAAAATTAAAGTGCATATTTAATCTCATATTTCTTTTTCCTCCTTTAGTGTTCTTAAAATATAATGCTGGGTCTTATAATCAGTAACTTCTTAGGATGAAAAAGTTAATACATTCCTCTGATATTTTCTCTAAATTTCTAATAATGTACCAAATGATAAAGTAAATAAAGCACAACTGTATAAACATAATTGATCCTAAGGAACTGGTTTTCATTCTGGAATAGCCCTTGAATTTCAATTTCTTGATAGAAACAAGCCCACTTTTCTCTCCTATGATATATATCCATAATCATGTAAGTATTATTTTAGCTATTAGAGATCCAAGTAACTGCTATTTGATGTTGACTCTCCACTTCTGTTCAATCGCAGATGGCAGGGGCTATGTGGCCCTATAGTTTCCACTGAGCTCTTGAGAAAAAGATTAACATTTTATCACATTGCTATTGCTGCCATGATTGTCATTGCTTTAGCCTTTTCTGCAGGATGAATTCTGTAGGAATTTTTAATGTAATTCAAATTTTGATTTGCATAGCATACAAACATACTTAGCTTTAAAAACAAAGGAAGGAAACTAATTGATTTCCATTCTCTGCCATCCTCTTTTCTCTCCACTTTGCTTTTCTCACCTCAACATGCAAATATTACTGTAGTGTTGCACTGGAAACATTGAACAATTTCTTATTCTTTTGTGAATGCAAAATTGGATTGCACGTCTTTATCTCCAGTTTAGAAGCAAAAATCAAAACCAAAGGACAACTTCTACACTAGTGAGCAAACTTATTAATGAGAATGCTCTATGCACACTTGGAGTTGAACAAAAGGAAATCTGTCTCAATTTTATGTATGTGCCTAAATAATAAGTCATATTAGAAGTTTTATCACCAGAAAATATGCAATTAATATAACCCAAATGTACTATACCACTGTTCCCATATTAGACCACTTTGCATTCTGATGTTACATGCAAAAAATAAACACCTCTATATGCCACATAGCTCTAGATCCGGACTTAACTGCCCTCACCCTTCAGACAGTAATAAAAAATAGTCCAAATGACACCATGGTGGCACTCTAATTTGTAATCTCTAGTTGGTTTTTGAAATTGCAGGTTTGACTTTTTAAAGTGATGATTCGCATGATTTTCTGCCTACCTATTCTATCATTTATTGAGTGAAGAGTGCTTATCTCCTACTATAACTGTGAATTTGTGTATTTCTCCTTTCATATGGGTCAGCTTTTGCCTTACATATTTTGATGAGAATTCTCATGATAAAGATATCAATTTTCCAAAAAGGCATATCAATTTTAAATGTGTATGCACCTAACAAAAGGATTTCAAAATTTAGATCCCGCTACCCACCTCCCCGAACAACTTGGCATTCATCTATAGAC
Source organism: Catagonus wagneri (assembly GCA_004024745.2). NCBI lineage: Eukaryota > Metazoa > Chordata > Mammalia > Artiodactyla > Tayassuidae > Catagonus > Catagonus wagneri. Next base: position 17,609 of record PVHT020000237.1, on the reverse strand, counting down.
ACAAGTGACTTTTTGGGAGCTGAGAGATTTCAGCATCATATGCCAAGAGTCCTTGAAGGAGTCTTGCCCATCCATGTAGAGGGAATTGGTCCTGACTGTGGACACTGTATTAGCCCATGAACCTATTCAAGCTCTGCTCAGCTGGGGCCCAGAAGTCCCTATAGAACACTGATTCTGACAATCACTCCTGGGCAAGAGAGACCTTGAGGAAGTCTAAGTTTCCAGGGAAGATCCAGCACAGCACTGGAGCAAAAAAAAAATAAAATTAAAAATAAAATAAAATAAAATACACACACACACACACACACACACACAGTTTGACACACTGATGAGGTGAAGAGGAATAACTTGATTTTACTTGTGTCAACTGTCCTCCAGGTGGCTCAGCATAGTGTCAAGCCTGGTCTTCTCAGCCTGTGATTTCTTCCAAGGAGGAAAGTAAGAGTGTGTGAGTGAGTGCCTGGTTTCCCCCATTTTGTAGGACACTGTCAAAAAGACCCACATCTTTTGCCCCAGTCAAGTGGCAGGTAGAACTGCCATTACAGGAGACTTTACAGGGATGAGTATCTCACTAACCCCAGTCTAGTCAGACCAACCCAAACTAGAGGCACTGTTCAAAATACCTGTTTATATTTCTTCACAAGGGTCAAGGTCATGAAAAACAAGGAAAGTCTGAGGATCCATCTTATATTTGGGAAAAGGAAAGGGTCTTGATGACTAAATGTAGCATAGCTCCCTGCACTGGATTCTGGGCCAGGAAAGAAAAATGAGTGGAAAAGTAAAATTAAGAACAGTATAGTGTTGTGTATGATATTGTACTGATGTTAATTGTTTAGTTAAAATGTATTATAGCTATATGAGGTTAACATTTTTTTGTCTTTTTAACGCTGCACCTGTGGCATATGGAGGTTCCTAGGCTAGGGATCTAATCAGAGCTGTTGCTTCTGGCCTATGCCAGAGCCACAGCAATGCAGGGTCCAAGCTGCATCTGCAACCTACACCACAGCTCACAGCAATGCTGGATTGTTAACCCACTGAGTGATGTCAGGAATTGAACCCACAACCTCATGGTTCCTAGACAAATTCATTTTCTCTGTGCCATGATAGGAACTCCTAAGAGGTTAACCTTAAGGAAAGTTGTGTAACAGACATATAGGAGCTGTCTCTACTATCTCTGGAATTCTCCTGTAAATCTAAATTTTGAAATAATTTATTTTATTTAAAAATAAAAATAGCATTTAAAAACTAAAATGAAGCAGGAAGGAGGATTAAGAGTGTAGAATGAGGAGGTGAGGACCAGGTTTTGTTTTGTTTAAGGTAATCAGGGAAGTTCTTACTGTCATGATGCCTTTTTAGCACAGCAGGGATCAGGGCAGAGCCTTACAACTATCTTAAGAAGAGCCTGAATAGAGTAAACAGCAAATGAAAAGGAACTGAGAACAGACCATGGCATGTTAAAAGTAGTTCATAGCAACACACTGGATAAGGCAGAGAATTGTAAGGGTGAGGTAAGAGGCGGGTGCTGTGTCTGTGTATTTTTTCCAGCTTTACTGAGTTGTGATTGACGAAAGTTGTATATATTTAGGTTGTACAACATAATGTTTTGATATACATACACATTGTGCAATGATTCCACAATCATTTCATGAAATGAAGTCAAGAAACCATACCACAGTCAAGCCAATTAACATATCCATCAGTTCACAAAGTTACTTTTTGTACCTGTCTGTGTTGGGGAGAGTAAGAACATCTCAGATCTATTCTTCTAGAAAATACTAGAAAATTAAGTATACTGTACATTATTATGAATTGTAATCACCATGCTATACAGGAAATTTCTAGAACTTATTCATCTTATAACTGAAAGTCTGTATGCCCCATATTTGTAATTTAAATTATTAGACAATAAGTATGCAGACATATTGTCCTACTCTCTCTTTTACATATCTTTCAGATAATGTTTTGAAACATTTTCAGTTTTTTGGATAATTCTAAAAGTAATTTTCAAACAGGCTAAAGTACACGTGGAGTCATTTTGAAGTAGTTCATTTTACATATATTTGTTCATTTTTTTTCTTTTTAGGGCCACACAGATATGAGTCGAGTTTGCAACCTATACTGCAGCTCACAGCAACACAGAATCCTTAACCAACTGAGCAAAGTCAGGGACTGAACTCGGCATCCTCATGGATACGAGTCAGATTCGTTTCCAGTGAACCATGACAGGAACTCTCTACATATATTTGTCAATAAACAAATGGTTCTCCAGACTTTTCAGTACATAAATGTTAAAGTAAACAAGAGTAAATTGCTCCTTATTTTTGGGACAGTAGCTTTACAATATATGTAGCTGCTGCAAGTTACATATTTAAATTATATTAAATATATTCTTTGATAATAGATTTTGTTTTATGAATTTGTGTCAACACAGAAAATAATACTTTGAAGTAAATTTGCTTTTTAATCCACAGTCTGTGAATACCTAACTTTTGCAATGAAGAATTTCAAAAGTTGTAAGGATATTCACATTTGAAATATAAAATAAATGACAGATTCAATAATTAGGAGTTTTCTTGGCACTGTTAAACTTCAATTTTTACTGCTATTTTATTCTTACAGATTAGTCTGAAAATATGTTGGTGGCTTGAGAATGTCATTACCAAGTTGTGATTTATACAGAAGGTAGGTTAGAAAGCTTTAAATCCTGTATGCATGTATTAGCAAACTTTTTACCCCTTTTAAAGTTTTTTTGAAGTATAGTTGACTTATAAGTTTATGATAATTTCTGCTCTACAGCAAAGTGATTCAGTTATACAGTCAGATACTTTTCCCACATAGATTATTACAGAATATTGGGTAGAGTTCCCTGTGTTATACAGCAGGTCCCCGTTGGCCAATCATTCCATATACTTCAGTGTCATTAGCAAACTTTTCTAAAACAGTTTTCATCATGGAATAGAGTACTGAGAACGTGGTCATACTTCACTCCTCACTCTTGTTTGCAAGCCCTTTCAGTGCACTCAGAGAAACACCTCAAGATATGTGGAGGCTCACACAGGGGAGAAGTGCAACGGAATGCTAGACAACCATAGCACAGGGAACCAGCCCTCAGTGGGGAAGTAGGGAATAAGAAGTGTTTAGGAGAAAGGCTAAAGCATGGGGGTATTTTCCATGGGGGACCAGAGTCAGTTGATTAAGATGAGGTCATTCCAGTGTCCATGTTCTCCAGCCAAAAACCAGCAGGAACACACCTGAGAACAAGTGTAATCCAGAATAGGTCGGGTTTATTACTCATTGTCGTGAGGGTCTCAGTAGGAGAATGTTAGAAGAAAGCTGCTACAGGATCTGGGCTTAGGCTGAGTGATTTGAGGGAGAGCCTGAAAGTGGTAGGTCATTTAGACCAGATGCCAAAAGTCAAGGCAATTCTGTGATTTGTCTTTCAATGGATCCTACCTACAGGAGGGAAGATTAAGGCTAGGAAGGAGCCATTAGTGGAAACAAAGTAGATATCACTCATTTTAACCAAAATAATGGAGTGTTTGGTATTTTGCGGGTGGCAGAGTGACTTTTCTGTATTTAAAAAACACTTATGGATTGCCTTCATTTTGTCTCACTTTATCATGACCTCCAAGTAATCTTACGTGGTGTTGATATTCTGTGATAGCTCTTGGTATTTCTGTCCAGGCTCACTTGCAGATACTAGCAGGGCTGTCATTTTTGTTCTTGTTCTCCTCTCACAAGAAAAATGAAGCATGAGGGAAGCTATCAGCTTGAATTGGAAGACATCATTCTAGAATTTTAGAAATCAACGAAAAGGTACAGGTCTTCTAGCCACACCCACTCAGTGTATGAAGAAGAAACATTAATAGGATAAGCACATTCAGCACATTGTGGGCTTGCATGTATTTTCTAAGATTTGTTTTAACTCATCTACTCTCAAATTTTATTTTTGTTGTATTTTGATGTAGTAAAAATTCAAAAATATTAAAGACACCAATAAGATTTCAGTGCATCCATCCTCCCCTAATTATTGTGTCAGCCTGGAGCTGTAGATTCTCTTGACTTAATTTAAACCCTTATCGCTACACCTCCTAGCTCTATTCATTAGGAAACTGGTGCAATGATATCACAGTGGAGTGACATAAAACCAAGAATTTTATTTTAAAACTGTCCATAAAGTCTGCTTATAATTTGAATGTAAAGTATTTTAAAAAGCAAGAATTTAACCACTGCTGGAGTTACCTTCTTGGAGCAGTGGAAACAAGTGAGACTAAAAACCATGAGATTGTGGGTTTAATCCCTGGCCTCATTCAGTGGTTTGAGGATCTGCTGTTGCTGTGCGCTGTGGTGTAGGTCACAGGTGTGGCTTGGATCTGATATTGCTGTGGCTGTGGCATAGGCCAGCAGTTGTGGCTCCAGTTGGACCCCTATCCTGGAACCTCCATATGCCATGAGAGCGGCCCTAAAAAGCAAAAAGAAAAGGAATTTAACCACTGCTAAATTATCCATATGTTGATTAAGGTCAAAAATGTTACTCTAATAAAATAAACATAGACATGATTGCCCACAAGGTAAATGGCAGTTAAAAATACAGAAATTGTCCAGAGATTATCAAAGTTTTTCAAATTTGCAGTTATTAGGGTTTTTTAACCATTTCATTGTGTGTTGATACATCAGTAATGTCATGTCATATCTCATACCATGAAATATTTCCTTTGAAGTTTCTGTTGTAGCTCAAAGAAACGAATCTGACTAGCATCCATGAGGACGTAGGTTTGCTCAGTGGGTTAAGGATCTGGCATTACCTGAGCTGTGGTATAGGTTATAGATGCACCTCAGAACTGTGGTGTGGCTGTGGCACAGGTCAGTGGCGACAGCTCCCATTCGACCTGTAGCCTGGGAACCTCCATATACCGTGGATATGGCCTGGAAAAAATAATAAAAATATATTTCCCTTGATGATCATCTGAGACCAAGTTGCAAGATTCTCATACTTTCACTGAATCTTTCCCTGCTCTCCAGCTTCACCTTGCCAAGCATGTCTAACCCCCTGACACACACTGCATTATAGATCACAGACTGTGGAATAATGACAACCCTACTGAAGATGAGTGGGTGCATTATACAGTGTGCAGTGGATCAACTGGTGTAGACTCTGAATTAAGTCCATTTTCTACATCTAGTAATGCGTCCCAGTGATTGATTTTGGCATCAAAACAGAAACACTTTTCTTTCTCAACTTACTCTTCACTCATCATCTTCCCATGGCAAGTGCTGACAACTACAGATGCTGCCTTCACAAAAACTTGATTATTGGCTAAGCCTCCTCATCCTAGCTTGCAAGCCCTGCCTTGGGAGAAACTGTTTCTAATGTGCCCAGGCTGCAGCTTGATCCCAGGAGCTGCTTGGCCTAATAGACCCCTTCTCCAAATGCCAGTGTGTAAGCATACTCAGTGGTTGTTCACCCTAGGTGTATTGGTCAGATGCTTAATTTTGTCCAGTATTTGTACTCCCCTGCTTACTGGGAAAATCGCTATATCCATAAACTGGACTTAGTGGGTCCATTTTTCTTTTATCATCTTACCTGATCTAAAACACCTTTCCGTAGATTTTTCATGTATAAAACCTGCTTTAAAAAATTGGTAAGTGGAACTACTGCCTGCAGTATTTTGCCTCTAAAGAAACAGGATCCTTCCAAAAATATACTGTAAATGCAAACTGTTGCATTCTTAATGAAAAGCCATTCTTCTGGGTACTGTGGGTGCTGCAGTCCACCAGTTTCTGCTAGATGCTGTCTGAGGTCCCCATTGCTTCTGCGCTCCCTGCCCATAAACCCACTCCCCACACACACACCCTGAGGCTCTGATGGCCCTGGAGGGTCTGTAGGTTCCTAAATTGTATTCTAACTGAATCTGAGTGCTCTTTTTTTTTCCCACTGGCATTTGCAGGTGAATCACGGGAGAATGGCTGACTCAACTCCATGTTATCTGCTTTCTGACTACAAGCTGAAACTCAGGGCTGATGAGGCCCCTCTGAATTTCAGAGTTTGGTGAAACAGATTTTCTAGAGTTTATTCATGGTCCTTCTTCTCCACGGACAGGCCACACAATTGCTTTGCATGGCAGAGCCCAGCCCACAGGACTGTTTTGGATTCTGGTTTGAGTCCATAGAAAAGAGCTGCAGTGTGGTTCATATCATTGTTCTCCAACATTTAAATCCTCCTACTCAGTAAAATGTTCTCTGACATATGAATTAAACGCCTGTTCTATGGTTTATAATTTGTATGCATGACAAAGCTTATATAAGTATAGAAATTTTAAAAGAATTAGATGAAAAAATGCAAATGGAAGTTCTCATATTTTCTTCCTGTATGCTGATGTACAGTCTTCCACTCCAACTGATGCCCCCCCCCCCACTGAGAGGGCTAACTCTGGGAGAACCTCTGTGCCTCTCAGGTGAAGGTACGTGTGGAGGGGCAGTAGGGTGGGGGCAAAAGCAGGGATGATATCTCCAGGGATGGTTGAAGGTATTTTTGCCTTCAACACTCAAACTATGCTTGGATAACCTTGGACTTGCAAGTGAATTCAGGATTCAGGGAAGTGCATTTTTCATGATGGAGTTCTACCCAGAAAGAAATGGATTATGCTGTATTGCACTGTTTTTCATAGAAATTAATACCTTGAATTTCCTTCTCTTATTCTTTTCCTTGTAAACATGCCATGATTAAAAATCACAGACTTCTGAGAATGGTACTCTGCCCTGACATGTCATATCCAAGTGGCAAAATGATTGATTTGGGGGGGGCAGATAGTAATATGTGCCATAACTTGGTGGCGGTGGAAATAATTTGCTCCAGGGAGATGGCCTGGCTGATCTAGGAAAAGTATTCTTTCACACAGGTTGTATATGTTGTAATGGGGGAAGCATTTGGTCTGACTCAGTTGTGTAAAGCAAACACGTGTGGTTTGAGGAAGCTTTCTCTGTCTCAGGGTCTCCATTTGTTAATTAGGTGACCAAACTATCCAAGAAGCCACAGTCCTGTTTTTGGTAATGCCTCTTCCTCATCCTCCTCCTCTTGTTCACCCTCCACTCCTGCTTTCCCTTCATCTCCTCGTCTGCTTCACCTGAAGTGCCCAGTAACTCCCTAGACAGTGAAGGAAGAATCTGGGGTGTAGGGTGATGACGGAAGTGTAATCCTTTGCATAAATGGAGAGAAGGAGCATGACTCATAACTTTGGCCAAGTTGTGGTTCCTAATTAAATTATGGGCACATATTTTAGATGACATCCTGGCCAGGGCCAGCAGACCCTAGACCTGCCTATCCACCCTTCTTGATCTGTTCTCTGCAGTTTCTTTCATCAAACAACCTTGGGTGAGCCCTTCCAGATTTGGTTTTTTTTTTTATAAAATTCTTAAATGTTTTTAAAGAATATTTGATTTACAATGTTCTCTTTAATTTTTCTATTTAAAGAAGAGTTGGTTTGCAGTGTTCCATCTTTTTAATATTTTTATGAAGGTATAGTTAATTTACAATGTTCTGTCTTTTAAACATTTTTTGGTTTTTATTTATTGATTTATTTTTTGCTTTTTAGGGCCACACGCTTGGCATGTGGAGGATCCCAGGCAAGGGGTCTAGTCAGAGCTACAGCTGCCACAGCCACAACAATGCCAGATCCACGCTGCATCTGTGACCTGCACCACAGCTCATGGCAATGCTGGATCCTTAACCCACTGAGCAAGGCCAGGGATCAAACACCTCATAGTTCCTAGTCAGATTTGTATCTGCAGCACCACAATGGAAACTACTAAAATTTTTTTTATTAAAGTATAGTTGATTTACAATGTTTTGTCCCCTTCTAGTTGTAATAGCCTAAAACTTACATACTTATTTGTGGGGCAAGGTTATCTCAGCTGCCTACACAAAGTCTCTACCTTTTTTCCTACTGGGAAATTTCAAGGAAATGTAATTATTTTTCCAGAAAATATTTGTGGTAGTAATTATTTGCCCTCATGATCCATTTCAAGAGGAGTAAGAATGGCCATAGAACCTAACTTATAAATCACATATCCTATGCATCTCTTATATAAAATTATTCTGGTACCCAAATTAAAAGAAAGAATATTAATGCATCCAATCTACAGAGCTAGTTAAAGCACACACACAGAAACAAACACACACACACACATAAACACACATGTACACATGCTTATACCAAAAAGCCATATCATTCACGTCTTGTCAACATGAGAAGAAGAAATTGTATTTTCCTATGAAAGATTCTAGTGTTTCCTCTATACTCAACTCTTGCTGGGTATTACCTTATTTTATAGTACCTCTTACTCAAATTTAGTTTTATCTCAATGGCATGGCTTAGGAGTTTGGGAGTTCGCATTGTGGCTCAGTGGGTTAAGGATCCAGTATAGTCTCTGTGAGGATGTGAGTTCTATCCATGGCCTTGCTCAGAGGGTGAAGGATCTGGCATTGCAGTAAGATGCAGCGTATGTTGCTGTTGTGGCTGTATCCAGTGTTGCTGTGGCTGTGCCACATGTTTCAGATGTAGCTCCAATTCGACCCCTAGCCTGGAAACTTCCACAGGCCATGAAAGTAAGAAAGGAAAGTTTACCAGCTTAAACTTCCAAAAAGAGAGGGTCATGTTTATGACTGTGAGACATTGTATGTGTACAATAACTATGCTATTCTAGTTAGTAAATACTGTCAATTGGCCACTATTGGACATGGTGGCCACTTTCCATAGGTCTGTGATTCAGTAACATAAGAAAATGTCAAAAAGGAAGTACATTTCAAAAATAATAAAATCCATGATTTTGTATAATATTTTATAGCCTGAATATTTTTTTCTTAATGAAAATAATACCTTCCACAGAGCTCTCCCATCAGCTTTGAGAGAAAGGGACATGATGCTGTCACCCCAAAGAGTGAACCTGAAAGACTTCACCAGACATACACATGACATATGTTCATTATCGAGATTTTACCATGTCAAGAGCAACAGAATCTTTATGACCAATGAGAAATATGTAATCTCAACTGCACAGTTTGGAAAATATGAGGCAGATGGTGAGACTCCTGTTATATTATCATAGAAATGCTTATTAAGTGTATACTTTCTCTAAAAGATGCTGAAATGCCAATTCCCAAGACATTTGAGGGAACAGATACTTCAAGCAGCATATAAGTGCCATATTTTCTAAGAATTCAAAATTCTTTTAAGCAATACATCCATTTGTATCCCTACGATAAATAAAAAGTAAATATAATAAATATAAATCTCCTGAGTCTTGGAAAAAATGTGTTTTTCTTAGAATGATAGAAAATGTGAATCCTTCAGCATGGTTCAGAATTTTAAACTATCAGAGCTGAACATTAGGGTTTTTTCATTTTCTAGAGACATGCATACCACCATCCAAATGTTCTACCATATTTTAAAAGGAGTCAAATTAGAAATATCATTTAATATTAAGCAGTAAGTAAAAACATGCTAGAGCATATAATAGAAATATTAACCTAAAGTGTCTTATTTGTGAATTAGCTTCATGTGTTTGATAATATGGCTTCTTTCATTGAAAAATAAACCTAACAGAAGCTGCTCTGTACAAAATCACTTTACTACCTGCAAGCTAGGAGACAGGTGGCAGACGGTTCTCTGCTGCTTCATTTCATCCTGGATTCCACTTGTTGTAGGCCATCCTACCCCAGGTTTCCAAAGGAGAGTAGTCACTTCGAGTGCAGGAACTTTTCCCCCCAAATGAAGCATGAGACCCCTGATGCCATTTGACTGAACAGTAACTGAAATTGGACAAATATTTTCTCTCATGTGATGCCAACAGAGTTTGGCTCCTTTTCAAAATTTGTCATTCTTTCAACTGTGAGTCAGACCTGAAGCTAGTGAAAACCTGGGAAAAAAAGGATTTTGCGTGTTTTCATAGGGAATCTAATTTGTTTTTTTCTTTTCAGAAGTAATTAAAAAATACACAAGAATTTTCTGGGGGTGTGGGGGTCACTGGGGTTAACCTCCTTCACTGTCAGTTTGCTCTGTGGCTTGGAATCCAATTTACTCAGGGCATGTCTCTGGGTGACTGGCTCGGGCTTCTATGAGTGGCTGTGAGGTTCTCTTTGAGGTCAATCTGTGGTCTTGGTGGAGCATTTCCTAAATTTATGAAGGAAGTAAGGAAGAAAGGAAGGCAGGAAGGCAGGCAGGCAGGCAGGAAGGAAGGAAGGGAAAAGAGAGAGAGAGAAAGAGAGAGAGGGAGAGAGAAAGAAAGAGAAAGAGAAAGAAAAGAAAGGAAAGAAAAGAAAGGAAGAGAAAATAAGATGAAAGATCCCCAAAAACCAAAGGGAGGAGGAGCGAGATGGCACAGGTCTGTCCCTCCCCAAACCCGGGGCCAGACAGCGAGGCGACTCAATAGGTCCTGGCTGCCTCCTCCCATCCAGGCGCTGTGTGCTGGTGGCACAGATGAGGGACAGAATCGCTTTCTGGACCCTGGCCACACTACCCCTTGGCAGTCAAGCTCAGCAGCAGCTGACAGGATGGAACCTTCTGGGTCTGAGACCCTCTCAGTTGCATGAGGAGGCCAAGCACCCAAGACAGGTCAACAGCACACGAGTGGGTGATGAGCCGAGTATCGAGGGCCAGGCAGGGAAAACTAAGGGATGCAGAAATGATGGGTGAAATCCAGCAGGAGCACGGGGCACGTGGAGGCGGAGGGAGCAGGGGCGACGTGGCAGGACCACCCAGGGGCAGCAGACATGGAACAGGCCTGCTGCTGTGGGTGGCCAGGGGGAAGCCGGGACAGGACGGGCAGGGGGAGGGCTTAGGGAGTG
>PVHT020000230.1:32342561-32363477 GCA_004024745.2 Catagonus wagneri | reverse complement strand
CTGAGCCCTGACCCTGTCCCACTCGGAGCCCTGACCCAGGTCCCACTCGGAGCCCTGACCCCGGTCCCACTCGGAGCCCTGACCCCGGTCCTACTCTGAGCCCTGACCCCGTCCCACTCGGAGCCCTGACCCCAATCACAGGCTGAGCGCTGTGCTGTCTCTCCCCAGGTCCTCCCCTCACCTCAAGGGTCCCAGCCATCAGGGGACAGCCCTCCTCTACAGGGCCCTCGGCTCAGGGTGCGGGGTCCCGGTCCCCCGAAGGCAGGGTGCCCGCTCCCTCCCTCCAGACAGCTGCTGAAGCCCTCTCACGCCCAGGCCCCGATTATTCATGACAGGCACTCGAGGGGCTTTATCTCGAGGTGCCATGGGCACGGCCGGAGGTCTGAGATCACAGACGGCCCTGCCCTGCCCACAGCCGCAGGCTCTGCAAACGGCAAAGCGCGAGCTGCAGGGGCCCGGCTCCTCCGGGAGCCTCGCGGGGAGAGGCCGGCTCTACAGGCCTGCGGCGGGTTCTGCCGGCTCCAGCGGTCATGGCCCGTGGCCATCTCCGGCTCCTGCCAGGCCCCTCCTCATAAGGATCCCTGCGCCCTGAAGCCCCCGGCCCTGTCAGTTCTAACCCCAGGACTCCCCAGAGCCCTGGGCTTCCTGCGGCCCGGGCTGGCCCTGGAGCTGGCCTTCCTGCCTCGTCTTCCTGCCCCCCCCCAAGCAGCCCCTCCTCACCTGGGGGCCCCTCCATCCTCCCTCCCGCTCAGCCTCCGCACAGGGGCCAAGCGGCCAGCAGACGGCTCAGGACTGCCCGCCCCAGGCCCCCCTCCTGCCTCTGAGCCTGCCTCTGCGCATGCGGCATGGCTCCACTGCCCACACGCCAGCCCACCTGCGGGCCCGGGCCCGTGACCCCCTGCCCCCAGCTCCAGGACCCTCATGTGCCCTCGGGGACCCTGTAAACCAGGGTGGCAGTTCTGTTCCCCAGCGCAGCACTTAGGTTGACCGCTGTCGTAGCTCGCGCCGGCCCCGGGAAGCCCTGTGGCCAGGCGCGCGGCACACTCACCTCGATGAAGGTGCTGAGGCTGGCGTTGGTGGGGTTGTGCGTGATGAGGAAGCGCATGTTTTTGTAGCTCACCTCCACGGGCGCCGGCCGGTTCATCCGCGCCATGGCTGCTCCCCCGAGGCGGGCGGCCCCCAGGAGGGGCGCGGACGAGAGGCCGGCCCAGCAGCAGCCCCAGGCCCCGAGAAGAGCGAGACCCCTGTGCTTGTCCGAGAGAGAAAATGCTTTCTAAAAAACCTGCCCCCACGCCCCGCACAAATATTGTGCAAATACTTGGGAGGGGGAGGATGGTGCCCGGATGACGTGTGGATAATTACAAAAAAAAAAAACCAAAAACTAAAAGAAGGAAAACGGCCCCCAAGAAGGAAAACGGGTGAGTCCGAGCTCTGGCCTCTCAGAGCTGGATGATGAAAAGGGGGCAAAAGTAAAAATAACGACAACCAAAAAAACTCAGCAAAGGAAACTTTCAAAAAAGCCAAGGTGAATCCGGCCGCCGTGGCCGTGGCCGTGGCCGTGGCCGTGGCCGTGTCCAGCGCTGTGCCTGTCGCTGGGGACACCCCCTCTGCATCGGTGGATGGGTCAACGGCCGCCTTCGCTCAAAGGCCCCAAACCCCCAAAGAGCAAAGGAAAAAGGAACTTGAACTGAACCAGCGGGGTGGGCCTGGGGCGGTGGGCGGGCGGCTCTGGCACGGGGCGTCCGTCACGTTACCCCATCGGGGTGCGGCGAGTCCTGGAGGCGGGCGGGCAGCTCAGGCGGCGGAGCCGGCCCAGGGCCGGGCAGCGGGGGCCATGGGCGGGCGAGGGCAATGGTGAGGGCCGGGGGCGCGGGGGCCTCAGCAGCCGGCGCGGCGGGGATGCTGGGCGCGGCAGTACCCAGAGCTGCCCTCCGAGCCCCTCTCCATAAACCCCAGGCTGGTCAGCAGCCGGCGGCGTCTGTGGAAGGAGCGGAGGAGAAGGAGAGAAAGGGGGCGTGAGCCTGCCGACCCCCACGGCCACGGCCGACGCTTCTCCCGGGGCCCCGCTGAGGGAGGCCGAGCTGAGGGACCCTCCTTGGGCCTCAGTCTCCCCACCTGGGAGCTCAAGGAAGGCGAGCGCCCACCAGGGCTGACCCGGAGCCCCAGGCGACAGGACAGCCACCAGGACGGGGCAGAGAAGGACGGAGGGAGGGACTCACGCCTCTCCAAGGGCTGTGCTGACCCCCAGCATCAGCCCGGCCCCCTCCCCGGCTCCCCACCCACCCCGACAGCCAGCCCTCCTCTGCAGAATTCTGGCCTCTGTGGACTTTCCAAGGCCAGATTACTCTGGGGTGGCCAGTCCTTAGGGAAAGGGGCTTGGGCACGGAGGCCGAGGTGCCGGAGCACCGTGGGGTGTGGGTGGGGTGCCCCCGCTCACAGCCATGAGCCACCTAAATGTCCCTCTAGGGTCCCCCAGCGAAACCCCTGGCTCTGGCCAACCTCAGCCCCTGGGCCACGGTTCACTCCTTGCCTGCAGGGCCAGCCAGGCGCCGAGGTAAACGAGCAGCTCTGCCTCCAGGCGCGGGGAAGCAGGGACAGACCACAGGGCCATAGGGCCGGGGCCGGCCGCCAGGTGCACGCAAGGTGAGGACCAGGCAGGCGGCCAGGAGAGGGGTCCCACTGTGACAGAGCCTCAGGGAGGGACATCGCTGGGCCACCGACAAGCCACCAAGCACCTGCGTGCCTGTCTCTCCCTCTCTAGGCCCCGAAGAGCGAGGGCCAGAAGCACCCAGCCCCAGCCCCACCCCCACGGGCTGGCTGGGGGCCCTCAGGCATGTCATTGGCCCCGTTTTCCCCATCTGCACAATGAGGGGCCAAGCAAGTTGTCCACCAGGGTCCCTCTGGCACAACCTAGTAGTCAGCTGATCCCCTCAGCCACTGGGTGGGGCCCGCCACCCCCAACCCGACGCCTCTTACCTCTGCCCCTGCCCAGCACCCCCTCCTCCAGCTGCCCGCCAGGCAGGCTGGGCCTCTGAAGCTTCAGCCCAGAAGCAGACAGGGCCCGCGGCCAGGACCCCAGACGCAGCGGTGGGGAGTGGGATCGGCGGGGCGGGACGGGGGAGTTTCACCGCTTCTCCGGGCTCAGGGCAGGTGCCACAGCTCACACTCTGCCCCTCGCCTTGTCCAGGAGGGTGACGCGCAGGCCCCCAGGAGAAGGGACCCGCACCGTCCCAGAGAGCCCGAGCTTTGGCTGGGAGTGCAGGCGAGGAAAGAGCCAGCCGCGGGCGCCCGGAGCAGCACACAAACAGCCGCCCCTCCTGGGGCTGCGGGCGCTCCCGTGTGCGCGTGTGTTTACCAGACAGAACGGAGGGAAGGGCCCAAGGACCACAGGCTCCTCCTGAGGGGCTGACCCGGCGCCTCACCGCCCACAGCCGCTGGGCACCTGGGGACACCCCATGGACAAGGGCAGACGGCCTGGCTCTGCTGCTGGCGTCCCTGGGTGAGGGCCCAGAGTCACCCCACACTACTGCCCAAGTGAGCCTCAAGTGTCACCTGCTGGCAGGGGTCAGGGGTCAGACTGGCCGGTGGCAGGGGGCAGGGCCCAAGGTAGAATGGGGTCAGGTTCCGGGCCAAGGTTGGACCAAGAGCACTGCCAGGCTGGGCTGAGGTCTCGCCACACTCTCCACTTGCCTCCTTAATGTCTGGGGCCCCCGCCCACGTGGGAGCAAAGCAGGGACCCCCCTCCTGCCTCAGGCAGCCCCACAGCTCAATCTGGCCTTGACCTCCCCCAGGCAGGGGCCCTCCCTCCTCACCACACCCCCTCGGTGAGGTCACTGAGCCACGCCCCCAGGCCACTCCCTGCCACTGGCCCACATGGCAGTGATGAGCCCGCCCCCGCAGGCTCGGAGCCCTCTCCTAAGTCCAGCACAGCCGCCCTTTCCTGACCCTTTAGGGGAGGCCCCGTCCTGGCCCCCGTCTGCAGATGAGCAAGCAGGCCAGGGAGAGAGGGAGGACTTTCCTGGGCCCTGACCAGACCAGGCACCGGAAGCTCCCCGCGGGTTTTCTCCGTCTCAGGCCCCGGAGACTCACTCCTGGTGGCACCGCCGGCTAAGAGCTGGCCGGCTTGGACTCCAGAGGGCTTCCCAGAGTGCCAGCCTCCCTGCGCCGCGACGTTGCCGGCTGCCCGGGTCTGGAGGACTAGGGCTCAGTGGGGTCCCAGGGAAGCCAAGGTGGGGCCGCGCGGGCGCGGTGGGCAGGGCTGGGCCCCGGCGGGCTCAGGTGGGGCCGCGGGCGGGGACACCCCACGCACCGCGGCACCCCCGAGGAGTGCGGCTCCCTCCCGGGGCGGGGCTGGGGTGCTCCCAGCACGTTCCCCGCCCGCGCCCAGCGCCCGCCCGGCTCACCCGCGCGCAGGCCTCCCGCCGCCGCCTCCATCCGCGCGGGGCCGGCCGGGGCGCGGCGACCGAGACCCGGTACCGAGCCGCGAGCGCCGGCCTCCCCGCGGGTGCTCCGCGGCCGGTCTGCCAGGGGCTATTTATAGCGCCCGGGCATCACGTGGGTGGCGTGGCCGGTGACCAGCGAGCGACCCGGCTAGTTGTGGCTCCCACACCTGCCTCCTAAATATAACCACGGGCCGGGCCGCGCCCCGGGCAAACAAAGGGACGGCCGAGGGCCGAGCCCGGAGAGGAAGCGCTGCAGAGGAAGGGGAAACGCACCGGCGGGGGCGCTGCGCACGCCCCCCTCCCCGCCTTCCTCCCGCCGCAGAACCCTCTGGGGCTCCGCACGGCCCCATCTGGAAGGAAGGATTCGCGCGGCCGGGAGGGAGGGGCTGCACCGGGCCGGGGGCAGCTCGGCTTGGAGCCCGGCTCCTGGCGGGGACCTTGGCACCGGCGCAGGCCTGGTGGGCAAGCTCCGCACGTGGAAAATGGAAAGGAAGGTGCCTGTAGGCGACACCACAGGATGGTCTGGCTCTCCAGCCCCAAGCCAGTGGGCCCCTCTCCTTCCTGACCACCTACTGCGTGCCAGCCACTGCCAGCCGTTGCTGTCCTGACCCGCCATTGCTGTCATCTCCCCTCCCCACGGTGTGCAGGTGAGGGGACCGAGGCAGCGGACACACAGGAAGGCAGCATTCACCCAGGGGCGGCTCCACATGGGTTCATCCTCAGCGCTGCCAGACCCCCCGCCCCCCGAGGCCTCTGGGTGGGAACCCCAGCCCCGCCGGCCTGCCCCCGCCAGCAGGCTCCCAGCCTCACCTCCTGGAAGCGCCTTCCCAGACGGTGAGCCCCGAGAGTGCAGCCTGGCATCGCAGTCAACCCTGTACCTGTCCTGGCAGCCCCCAGACTCCGGAGAGGGGTGGAGCGGGGGGTGGTGACCCCGGCATGCGGTGTCCCCAGAGGCCTTGCCTCGCTGGGAACCCGGCTCTAAGCCCGGCTCCCAGGCAGCTGCCTGGCCCTGCAGTCATCGGTCAGCGCCGCAGGGCGGGGTGGGAGGAACTGGCCAGGGGCCATCCCAGAGCACAGCCCCCTCCCAGGCCCTCGCCACACACATACGCGGGGTGGGTGTCAGCCCCGCCTGGGACCCACGCTCCCACCTCCGCTGGGGAGCAGGGGGAGGAGCTGAGGACCCTGGGCAGAAAGCCGGGCCCGGCCAAGCCGGGCGCCTGAGCCCCCAGGCAAGGGCTCCTGCACCCAGGACCAGGGTGGGCTCGGCCAGGAGCCCCACTCCAGTGCTCTTAGGTCCCCACTTCCAGCAGCATCTTCCCGAAGGCCAGCTCTGGGCACTCAGTGCCCCACCAGCCTTCACCTGGACGGCTTCCTGAGGGGCCGTCCCCTCAGACACTGCGCAGACGCCGTTCGTGAACGAGACACACAGGCCACACGGTCTTAACAAAACAGCAGCTCGGAGGGGCCGGGGGCTTGCCCGAGTCACACAGCCGGGAAGCAGAAGAACCACAGCCGGGGCTGAGTCTCACTAACCCCCGGAGACCCTGCTCTTCCCTCCCGGGCGCACAGGAGAGGGACCCCTGGGCGAGCCACTCCCTCCTCGGCCCCGCATCCTCTCCCACGCAAGGTGCACCTTCCCATCACGCTCGGAGATCCTGCACCTGGGACCCGGGGCCGCCTGGCTGCTCGGGCTGCAAATCTGGGCCCCAGCACCCGTCCCCTCGCCTGGGGCACCCGCTCTGGCCAGGCCTAGGGGGCACCTGCTGCAACTGGCACGGTCCCAAGCCCTTCGGAGAAGTCTATTTTTATCAGGGCAGGAGCCGTTCCTGGAATCCTCCCAGAGGGAGCCCGAGTCCACACGGGCTGGGGGGCGGGGAGGGGAGACCCGATCCAATCCCCAGTCCACAGGGAGGCTTCCCAAGCCCTCCGGCCCCGTACTTGCAGCACCGAGGGTCCAGCACCCCCTGCTGGCCAAGCTCTGCTGCCTCCCGTCCCGCCGGCCCTGCAGCCACATGCCCTTCAGAGCGGTGTGTCCCGACCCCGAAGGAGGGGCTCCGAGGCAGACCCTGCCCACCTCCGGCACCAGGCCTGGCAATGGGCGGGGGGGTGCTCCAGTTGTTGGGGAAGGAGAAATTACCCAACATTCTGGGCAGAGGCCCAGATCTGGGAAACATCCAGAACCCATCATAGGATCTCAGCCCCTGAAGTCCAGAGGAAACTCAAAGGTCACACACGCCATCTAATCACCAGCTTGCACACCTCTGGTGACGGGGAGCTCACTGCTCCTTGGCAGCACTCGCCACCTTCAGGCAACTGCCCCAGTTGTGGCCCTCCCTCTAGTGCCTCCTGAGTGCCCGCTGCTGGGACGGAAGCAACAGAAGGAACACTTGCGGGCAGGCCAGCGGCACAGTCTGAGCGGACGGCCCCTCAGGAAGCCGTCCAGGTGAAGGCTGGTGGGGCACTGAGTGCCCAGAGCTGGCCTTCGGGAAGATGCTGCTGGAAGTGGGGACCTAAGAGCATTGGAGTGGGGCTCCTGGCCGAGCGCACCCTGGTCCTGGGTGCAGGAGCCCTTGCCTGGGGGCTCAGGCGCCCGGCTTGGCCGGGCCCAGCTTTCTGCCCAGGGTCCTCAGTTCCTCCCCCTGCTCCCCAGCGGAGGTGGGAGCGTGGGTCCCAGGCGTGGCTGACACCCACGGCACAGAAACCTTGGAAGGTTTCTGTGGAGGCAGAACCGGAGGATCAGGAGGTTGGGGAAGGCGTCCTGCAGGAGCCGAGCTCATCATCAGGGCTTGACCAGCTGCCCTGACTCCCTGTGGCCACTGCTTGCTCTCTCTGGGGCCGGTGGCCTCCTCTATAAATGGTGACACTGCCAGGAAGGAAAGCCAGCTTCCACAGCGGTGCCAGCTCCAAGCCAGTCACGGGCCGCCCGGGCTGTGACCTGGAAGCAGAGCTGTTGGGAGCAGGCTTGCGTTTCCACCCCGGGAAGGCACCTGTTCCACCCGCCAGGGTGGAGATGGAAGCGAGGGCTGCAAACACACCACGGGCACTGCACGGGGCCACCCTCACCACACCGTGGCTTTAATGTGCCCCGTGGGGCATGGTACCCACTTGCCAACCCAAATGGCCCGCCCTCACGTACCGTCGGCCACCAGCGCTGCCCATCAGGCCACAGCTCCACCAAGGACCAGGAGCAGCAACTGCTACCTCCATGGGCAGACGGGTACCACATGCGAGCGCAGGCGAGGCTGCTGGGCTCTAGCCTGGCTGTAGGCAGTGGCGGGCACAGAGCAGACAGGCAGATGGCCAGGCGAGCCAGATCAGCCACCTTGGGTCTCCTGAACCCTGTGGCCACCCGGAGCCCACCTGGCAGGCACCATTCCTGCCACTGCGGCCTGCTGCTGCCACAGTCCTGACCAGGGCTTGGGCCCTCCCCATGGCTGGGCCCCGGGCCCTTCCCACCTTGGCTCCAGCCGGCCTGGCCCCTGCCCTGCCGGGCCCCTGCAGGAGAGGAAAGGAGGGGCCCGGAGGAGAAGGGCTGAGCCAAGGAGCAGCAGCAGGACAAGGCCGGTCCCCTCTGCCAGGTCGGGAACGGGCTTTGGGCTCTCAGACCTGGGGTCAAACCTGTGACACCGCCCCCTGCGAACCCCTGGATCCCCACCTGAAACAGGTATGACAAGCCCTGCTTGCTGGGATGGCCAGAAAGAAGGGCCTCAGTGGCCACCACGCGGCAGCTCAGATGAGGACACCGACGTGCAAGAGGGAAGCAGGACCCCAGAGAACCGCGCAGGTGCCCCTCTGCCCCCCCCAGAGCCCCATGTGGCCTGGGGGCCCAAGACAGCCGCCTCCCTCGGCCCCTCCCCCGACCCCCAGCCCCTGGTGCAGCCCTGCCTGCCCGGAGCTCACAGCTGGGGCACAGGGGGCAGGGTTCAGTGTCTTGGAAGGTGAGACTACTGCTGGCCAGGCTGCCTGTGACATCGCATGGTGACACACCGGCCACAGCTCATCCAGGTGTCCAGCACCTGGTGGCCTGCACCCAGGGCCACCTGCCTCTGCTTGAACCCCCACCACCGCTGACCCAGACGTCCCCCCACCCTGCCCCTTCCCTCCCTCCCCGGGGCCTCAGGCTAGCTCCAAGTCCGCCCCGCAGCCACTTGCTCCCCTCCCGGACCTCAGGACGCCTGCAGGGGCACCAGGGGGCTGGCATTTGTTCCCTCCTTCCTTCCTTCATTCAGTTTACGGACATTCCCTGAGCACCTCCCAGGGCCACGTGCCGGGCCAAGTTCAGGGACATGGGGAAGCAGTCACCACAACAGGCAAACAGCCTGCCCCACCCACCCTGCCCTGGGCAGACCCGCCTGCGTGGGCGGGCAGTCACAGTCCTGCTGCTGCCCAGGAGACGGGGGTGCCCTGTGGGTCCGGGGTCACCTCACCCTGGAGCCAGGCCCCTTGGCTCCTCACAGAGATTTCGCTCCATCCTACGCCTCAGTTTACCAAGCCGTCACCTGCACAGTTGGAATGTGGCGTTTTCCCGAGGCCACCTGCCCCCCGGCTACCAGGCCCCACCTGGGCCCCACCTGGGCCCCACCTGCCACCAGCCCAGCCTGCCCTCCCCTGGCTCCTGCTGGGGAACTGCCACCTGGCCTCCAGGCCCTTGACCGTGAGCCCCTCCCCGGGGGCTGCCCCAGGTTCCCCCTGCAGCCCACCTCCCCAAGCTCCGGACCAAACACCTTCTCCTCGAAACCTGACTCTCCATGCCTCTGCTTCCTCATCTGCAAAGACAGAAATGACAGCAGCTGCCTGGCAGGTCACAGAGCATGGAACAGAGTCACAGCCTGGCCATCAGCGCTGCCTGCGGGACCCTCCCCGCAGAGCACAGGACGCCACCCCCTCCTCCAGTCCCGGCACGGCCACCTAGGCATCCTCCAAGGCCAGACATAGTGCCTCCGGCCCCTGTCCCCACGGCGGGGCTCTGCCTCCCAGGCCCCTCCCCCATGCCCCCTCCACCCCGGGCCCCCCCCGCCCCCCGAGGTCCAAAATCAGGGAAACAGGGCTGCCCTCAAGCCTCAAGCACGCCCACCTGCCCCGCCCCCATCGGGGGGGGATCTCAGGGGTCCCCAGCCCCCACCCCTTCCTTCTCTCTACCTTCGCTCCCATCCAGCCGGCCCCCCCTTCCCACCAGGGTGCCAATCGAGAGACGCGTGTAGACGCGTGTGTTCTTGGAGTTCCCGCTGTGGAGCCCTGGGACTCAAGTTCCATCCCCAGCCAGGCACAGCGGGTTAAGGATCTGGCATTGCCCAGCTGCGCCTTAGGTCCCAACTGTGGTTCAGATCTGACCCCTGGCCCGGGAACTCCCTGTGCCGCGGGGCAGCCGAAAAAAGAGAGAGAGACGTGTGTTCTTATCTCGGAGGGAGGCTCAGTACAGGCTCGATGGGTCTGAGGTTCAATTCGGTTTTGATACTGGGATCAAGCGCCCGCCCACCCAGTGAGCAGCGCACGGGAGGCCTGGCCTGGGGCTGGAGGCGGACCGTGGCGCCTGTCCTGCTGCGGCTCGCACACCGTCTCTGCTCCTGTGGCCTGTGAAGCGGACCTCGGACTTTTCAGCCCGGCCCACTGGCCTTGCCCCGCTACCCTCAGCATCCTCCTGGCTCAGGGCCCCATGGTGGGTGCTGCGGGTCAGAGGTGAGCTAGACCCCACGACCCCACCCTCAGTCTGGGACGGGGGTCAGCGGAGGTAACGCGATAACCGGGCAACGGAGGGATGGAGACAGAAAGGACACGGCGGGGGGGAAGGGGGCAGACACCAGGCCTCTGAGGAGGTGGCCTTGGGGCAGAGGCTCGGCCCGCACTGACGGTGTGGCCCCCGAGGGGACACGTCAGACTCCCTGGGAGCCCCGAGGGAACAGCGAGCCGTCTGGGGCTGCTCACCAGCCCAGGACCCCGTTCCGCCTGCTGCCTCCATCACCCCCGTCCAGCAGGCCCCCGTCCGAGGCCGAGCGCACCCAGCCCCTGTCCGCTCGGGGCCAGGGAGGCGGAGCAGAGCTACCTGGCGCCTGGTTTTCTGGCTCTCTTTGCCCCATGAACCATGCGCTCCTCAGGGTGTAGAGCCCAGGACCAGCGGAGCGCTCACTGATACGCGGGAGGCCGGCGAGCAGCGGAAGCAGAGGCCGGGAGGTCCAGCTGTGTGAGCACCAGCCACGGCGCCGCAGGGCCCCGACTCGGAGCCCAGCAGCTCCTCCTCTGCACACTCACTTATGACCAACCTAGAAAGCGGCGGATACGCCTTCCACCCCCTCAGGGACAGCAGGGGGTGACAGGCGAAGCGGCACTCACTGCCGATGAATATTAATGAAGGAGGCTGCCCCGGTGAGAGCCCCGATCCTGACGCGGCCTAGAGGCGATTAGGGTCAAACAGATCATCAGGTCTCCTGCGTTCCTGAGCTCCCCCCGTTTTATGCAAGGGGACCAAGCAGCCCCGCGGGTCACAGTACCGCTCAAACCCCGAAACGACACAAACGGCCGTGCCAACCTCGCAGCACCGCCAAGGGCACCTGTGACCACGTGGCCTGGGACAGCCCCTCACCCGGCTGTCCTGGAGTGATTACTCACGGCACCTCCCTCTGTCCCCAACAGGACAACAGATGACCAGCCACGCGGTCACCGTACCATGGCCCTCGTGTAACAACAGAGGGCACAGGCGCAGAGGGCTTGGAAGCACTAGGCCGCCCCCACCGCTGGCCCCGAGTCCCTGCCGTGCATGCACTGTGATCCCGACCCCCTGTCTGTGCGACCAGCGGCCCTGGGCACCACCCCCCACGCCACTGGGGCAGGGGCGCTGCGGCCCGCAGGCTGGGTGCACAGTAGTGCTGTCAGAGAGCCGGGGAGGGAAGGGTTCGGTCCAGCGCGGCCCAGTTTGGCCTCTGGAAGGAAAAGGACCGCTCACCCACTGGACGGAGGAAACCGCTGAGGCTCCCGGGGGGCTGAGAGCCGGAGCAGGAAGGCCTGGGGACCCCGCGCCCCGCCCCCTCCCGGGTGCAGGCCTCCTGGTGCCCACACCCTGGTCCTCACCCAAGCCGCGCCTGCCAGGAGCCCGCAGACACTCACTCACCCTCTGTCCAGAGTCCCAGAGTCCGGCAGAGGCCGCACCCCCAGCCCAGCTTTATCCCCAGGCAGGCCTTCCTCGGCCCAGACCGCCCGCCCCGGAGGCGGGGGCTCAGCAGGGGCAGCGCAGCTCAGCTCGCAGGGCTGCTGGCAGCAGAGGAGGGGGGCTGGGACGCAAATCTGAGGCCGCGGCGGCGCCCTGGGCCGGGGGAAAGGCCAGGAGATACACCCCCCCACTGGCCAGGCTCTGGGGCCTGCAGGGGGACAGACAGTCCCCAGGGCCCTGTAACCACTGGCAGCCAGAGCTGAAGGGGGCAGGAGGGGGCAGGCGCAGAGCCAACTGGGGGCGGGGTGGGTCGGAGGCACCCCCGCCGAGGCCCTACAGCTGGCAGGGTGGGGGGGTCTCTGCCTCGTCTCCCCACTGCCCACGGCGGGCTGGGAGGGGTGCCAGGGCCCCTCCTTTGCTGGAGGGGGAGCTCACTACAACCCCCAGCCGCCCCCGCAGAAACAGGCCCGCCCTCTGCAGCCTGGCCCGGACCAGAGCAGCCCCCGTGCCCTCCCCGGCCGCTCAGGGGGCCTCGGGGTCTGTCCCTCCCAGGCTTTTGCCCAGACGCCC
Organism: Catagonus wagneri; assembly: GCA_004024745.2. Classification (NCBI taxonomy): domain Eukaryota; kingdom Metazoa; phylum Chordata; class Mammalia; order Artiodactyla; family Tayassuidae; genus Catagonus; species Catagonus wagneri. The sequence continues at coordinate 32,351,324 of PVHT020000230.1, read as the reverse complement.
CTCTGAGCTCAGCTCGCAGCTTCTCTGCCCCGTTTCCTCCGTGAGGAGCCCGGGAGAAGGTCGGCTAACAGGCCGGTTAGCCCGGCCCGCCGCGCCTGTGGGATCCGGGAGCCCTGCAAAAGCACTAAGGAAGTGGGAACCCCCATGGGGGGGAGGGGCTGTCCCTGCTTCCCAGGGTCAGGGTCATCTGTCCTCCCCGCCAGGATGCCGCCCCAGGCCTGGTGACATCAGGAGCGGAGGGGCCAGGGAGTGAGGGGGAGGGGCTATCTCGGGCTCACCCAGCCCCCACGACGGCACCTCCAGGGGCAGAGGGCGGCCACCAAGAAAGCAGAGCTATGCCCCACCCCTGGCCAGGTGAGCCACGGGGACAGTTCCCAGCTGGAGGAAGGGCCACCACCCCCGCCACCCAGAAGCCTGCCCCATAACCTCACCGTCCCCGGCCACACTCACATGCCCACTGGTTCCCACAGGCTGCTACCCCAGACCCAGGCCCTTCCCAAGCGCCTGCCGCCCAGCCTCAGCCGGTCACGGCCACCCAGGGCCTCAGCCAGCCCCCTAAGCCCTTCTCGGCCACGCAGCCCACCTGCTTCTTGCTGGGACCCACACACCTGCCACAAGGCCTCGTCCCCCCTGCTGCGCCCTCCCTCCGGCGGCCCTCCCCCGACCCATCTCTCCCAACATCCCCCCTACACATTCACGAACCTCCCCGGCTCCAGTCACAGCCCCCCTCCTCCTAGTGGGCTGTGACTGGAGCCCACTAGGGACCACCCACCAGCCTGGGCCTTCCAAGACAGGCCAGGGGAGGAGGAAAACCTCAGCTCCTGTGTACTGGTGGACGGGACTGCGAGGCCCAGTGGACAGACAGCTCCACGGCAGCTCAGGCAGGACGGCCAGCGCTCACCCCCTCCCCGTCTGGACACAGCCCGAGCGCCACCGTCGTCGTGTGTGCCGGAGACTCGCTCTCTCGTGTGCACCACAGACAGGGACGTCCACACCACATGCTACTCCAGGCAGGGTGGGGACCGCCGCCCGGCAATGACGCCCACGTCGCCCGTGCCCTCCGGTCCACGCCCCGCTGTCATCGGACCTGGGAGGCCTCTACCCAGGCTGGGAAGGGCGAGCCCCCCTCCCACTCGCCCTCCAGGGACCTCCGCACAGAGAGAGGGGGTCCCCCTGTCTGAGCCCCAAGCCTCACCACCCACTTCGGGGCCCGGGATCTGCACTCACACGTGCAGCAAGGCCGACCCCCAGCCTCCCGGCTCCCGGACGGCTGCTTGTCTGCGATGCTGGAGGCCGCTACCAGCCCAGAGCCCATCACTCTAAGGCACAGGGTGGTGGCTGGGGAACCTGCAGCCCAGATTCTAAGCAGGAGCAGAGCTTCACAGCCCGCCCCGCCCTCAGCGTTAGACACGCACCCACGTCCCGCCCATTCCTCCTGGGCCCCGCTGGGCTGGCACCGACCCCTGGCACCACGCCGCCACGTCTCTAAGGCCCGTAAGGCTGGTGCCCAGAAGGGGCGTGGTGTCGCAGCAGGGCAGGGAGCTTCACGGAGCCACTTGGAGCTAACGGCCCCTGCGAGGCCCTCCACCCTCCCGGGTCCCCCCGCTCCGTTCAAGCCCCTGCCAGGAACGTGGAGGCCCAGAGGAGGCCCCCAATCCTGGCCTCCCCGAGAGCTAAGCACTCCCCAGGCAGTGCCCCGACCCCTCCTGTTCCATGAGCAAATACACGGGAGCTCAGCAGCAGAGGGAACTCTGCGCTCAAACTGGGCCCCCAGGCTGGGGCCTCAGAGAATGGGGGTGGGTGCCAGGGCCTTCCCAGAGGGTCCATGTGGCCTAACAGGCCCTCTCCCTGGCCAGAAGGAGGCTGCCCACCAAGTCCTCAGCCGCCCGGATCAGCTGGAGGCCCCACAGGGGTGCCCAGCTGGTAAGGGAGCAAGGCCTGCACCGGGGTGCCTGAGGCAGCCGAGAAGGCCCCCCCGGGCGCTGCGTGCCTGGGGCCCACCTCTTCGCCTCTCGGGCCCTTCTGAGTCATCAGCACCCTTTCGAGGTGGGAAAACAGAACCGCACCCCGTAGGTGCCACGGAGTTGTCACGTGGCCGGAAAGGCGGGGGAGGGGCGCACACCTGAGGGCAGTTTGCCTTGAGCCCTCTCTGCAGAGTGGGTGCCCCCGGCCCCGCTCCATGGAGAAGCGGTGGCTAGGGTGGCTACGGCTGACTCCTCGGGAACAGGGAGGGAGTCGAGACAGAGAGCGGAGCCGAGGAGAAGTGCTGTCGGCGGGCACTCCTGGGGCGCCCAGCCCAGCGGGGAGCAGGGTCGGGTCCCACCCCGGCACCCTCGGGGACGCTGCGGGGGCGCGGGCAGAGCTGGCCCGTCCTTCAGGGCAGGACACCGTCCACAGGGCCCCGGGAGTCTGTGGGCCCCGGGGGTGACTGGGCCTCGGGGCGCTTGGAGTGGCGGCCCCTCTGCTCAGCGCCACAGCCGGACGCCCGCCCAGAGCAGGAGGGACGCACGCTCCTCAGGGAGGAGACGAAGCCCGGCCGGAAAGCAGGTCCACCGGCCACCCAGTACCCGCAGGCCACACTCGCCACTGCCCAGCTCACCACGCCTCATACCTGCCATGGCCGGCCCACCCCTGGGCCCCGTGTCCCGTCCCACGAAACGGGAGGAGGCCGGGGGACCCCTGCCCATCCGCACAGGCGCAGACCCCACTCAATCCTCAGAGCAAGGCTGGGAGGCACCCACCACCCCACCGTGTGCGTGAGGAAGCTGAGGCCCAGGCCGTGCGGGCAGTGGCTTACCTGAGGCCACGCAGCCGAGCCGGGATTCAGGGACAGTCCCGGGCGGCAGCAGGGGAACGCTTTCTATGTCCTTTCCCCTTAAAACAGCCCCTGAAGGGAAACTGAGGCCCAGCCCTCCGAGAGCTGTCCAGGCGCCTGCCTCCGTCCCCAGGGTCCCCTCCCCTGGTGCCCCGGAGCTCAGGGCCACCAGGGGGTCAGGTGGGCAGGAAGGGGGAGTGAGATCCCAGAGGTCGCCAGGGCCGCTGGCCAAGGCCCGGGTGGACGCACGTCAGAGGGGCCCGCAGGAGCCGCGGGAAAGAGCTCTGACCTGACCTCGGGAGGCCGTGTCCAAAATAACCAGCCCCACCGCCCTGCAAGGACTCAGCTGGGCGCACGTACGCCTCTCCTCTCCGGGCGCTGCCAAGCTGGGTGAGGAAGGTCACGGCTATTTCTGGGCCAGCCTGACAGGGAGATGCAGCCCCCCAGCGCCCCCAAAGAGCCAGCGCAAGAGGGGCGACCGAGGCCCAGCAAGGCAGGCCACAGCCCAGGACAGGAGGCCTCTACCCGGTGCCGAGGACCTGCAGGGCGCCGCATGCCGCTGCCCGTCCTCCCCGAGCTGGCTCCCTTTCCAAAAGCCCATTGGCGCCACCAGTGTGTCAGGGTCACGCTGGTCCCTTCTCGGCCCATCAAGCCCGTGCTGGGCCCTTGGCCGGACACAGGACCACCCGTGGGCCCTGCTCTCTGCTCTCTGGCGCTCCTGACCCTAAGCACGATAGAGCCGCAGGAGGCTTTGACCGTGGCGGGCATCCCCTCCCGTGCCCACACAAGCACCCCGTGTCCCGCCAGCCCACACCCCCAGAAAAGCCAACGCCGCATCCTGCCGTGTGCAGCCTCCAGCCCGGAGCTCCACCTGCCCCATAACTTCGTGGGCGCCAGTGACCATCAGACCAATGGGAACACGAGGCCCGAGAAGGCATGAGACCCTGAGGGGCAGCCTTACTGCAAGCCCCAGGCCAGGCAGGCTCTCTGGGGACAAGGGGCGGGAGGTAACAGGCCCAGGCTTCTGCCGCACACTCTTGTTCAAGCTGCCACCGCCCACAGCGCCTGCCCCGAAGCCCGTCGCCAGATGGGGAGCCTGGCCCGGTTCCCATTCTGGCTCCCGCACCGCAAGCTGTGTGATGTGGGGTACATCACTCAACCTCCGTGCCTCGGTCTGCTCATCTGTCAAGTGGGTTCGCCGGGAGCGCACCCTTCACGGAGCTGCCGCGGGCTGTTGCCCTGGGTCCAGCAGGACCCCCCTCCCGAGCAGCCTCGCCTGAGTCCCTCGAGTGCGCCCACGTGCTGGGCAGCCTCAACTCTGACAGGGCTCTGGGATCCCAGGAGGCCCACGTTCGGGCTGGTGATTCTCCCCGTGGGTTTCCCGGACACCCGAGGGGAGGTCTGGCCCCAAGGACGTCTCCAAGCCTCTAGTTCTCTACAGACCTGGGGACCTGAAGGGGGGCAGCCCGTGGTGCGTTTCCAGAATGTTCCTGAAGCCCGGCCCTAGCAACGAGGGACATCACAGACCCGCGTCAGGGACGTCGGGCCAGCCCCGCGCCCCAGCTTCTCTGCTGCGAGGGTCCGAGAGCCTCGTGGCCCAGACCCCCAGCTCCTGCTCGTCTCTCTGAGCCTGGACCACCTGCCAAATGGGATCCGGCAGACCCCTGGTCGTAGCTACAAGGAGTGGCAAGCAGGCCACACTGGTGGTCACTATGTGACCACCACAGCAGGGGTGGGGGCAGAGCCCAGGGCCGGCCACCCCCACCCCTGACCCTCTCCCCGGTGTGCCCACCTCAGCTGTGCCCTGGCGACAATGATCTGAGGGTGGCAGGAATAGCTCCTGGATGCAGGTGTCCCCTGCTGTGAGAAATGGGACGCACAAAGGCCCGGCCACAGGGAGCCCAGCGCCCGCCAGGTGCCCGGTCATGCCACCCTCAGCGCTGCCCCTGCCGCCCGCTCGGCAGCCCCGCCAACGCCCAGAGAGCTGCTCTCCCAGCCAGAGGCGGCAGAGGGCCCACACAGCGCGCGCTGGGGAGCCGGCGTCAGGACCCAGGGTGCCCGCACCGCCCGCCGTCAGCACCCACCCGGCTCCAGGGAGGAAGCAGAGAACCGTCAGAGCGGTGACCGGAGGACCGGAGGGTCCCCGGAGGGACGGGAAACCTTCTAGCCTTCACAAGGGGCCGGGGCGCCTTCCAGTCACCCCACCCCCTCGCTTTCCCGGAGCTGCGCGGCCCCCGGGGTGGGGTGGGCTCAGAGGCTCTGGCCCGGTCGGAGGGTGGCTCCCAGGGCCCAGGACCTCGGCCCCATCCGGCAGTCACACACGGGCCAGGCTCTCGGGCCTCCTCCAGCAGAGCCGGACCAGGACTCAGGAGGATGGCCGCCGGTCAGCAGCTCGGGGACCAGGAGGCGCTGCGCGGCACCCGCTCCACGCTGGGCACAAACGCCAGAGCCAGGTGGCGCGAGCCCGGCAGCCGCCTCCCCAGCAGGCCCAGCAAGGCCGCCGCGAGGACGGGACAGAGACAACCAAGCGCGGGCCCTCTTTGCTCCGTCGGCCCCTCGGCCACTCTATGAGCCCCGCTCAGGGCAGGGCCCCGGGGTGCAGAGCGGGGCGGGGCTGCCCGGGTGCCCCGCTCAGATGAGGCCGCCAGCAATCCCCCGGCCATGACTTTGTGCCTGCGCCCTGCGCACCCTGCAGCCTGGGCTCCGGGGACCCGCAGCGACGCAAACACCCCAGGGTGGAGAGGCCAGTGACACACCCCTGACCAAGAAGCCAGGCCACATACATGGGGTGCTGGGGTCACGGACAGGGGAGCGGGGCCCTTTGCACACAGACGTCAACCTGTCCCTGAGCCACCTCTTCCAATCCCTGGACAAAACCCGTGGCGGGCGGGGAGGGGGAAGGCATGGCCTACCTGTCCCCCTGCGCTGCTGGGCCCCGCGTCCCAGGCAGCAAGCAAGTGCTGGCTTCGCTTTCTTCTCCAAGAGCAGATGAAGTCCCTGCCTGCCGCAAACCGGGCCACCTCTGGGTTAATCCTATTTTGCAGACTAACCGTGACCTGCTCAAGCTGGGCCGTGTGGCGCAGGTGAGCTGTTGACTTTTTTCTGTTTTTAATTGAGATAAACTTCACCGAACACGACATTCACCATTTTAAAGTGCACACACACTTCGGTGCTTTGCGGCACGTTCGCTGCGTTGTCTCATCGCCACGGCCATCGAGCTCCGGACCACTCCCTCACCTCCTAAGGAGACCCCAGGCCGGAGTCACTCCTACCCTGGCCCCAGCCCCCGGCAACCGCGAATCTGCTCTTTATGGCCACGAGTCGCCGGTTCCAGACACTTGGCCCACAGGGAACCGTCACCGTGCAGTCCTGTGTGTCGGCTTCCTTCACTCAGCGCGACACCTCCAGGGGTCACGGCGCCACGCCGCAGCTCAGGACGCCCTTCCCCTCGTCGCCGGGTAAGCGTCCGGGGCACAGGGAGAGCGTGTCACACACCTGCTCTTCAGCTGACAGACGTTTGGGTCATTTCCAGTTTGGTTTTATTTCACCCCCGGGACTGAGCAACACACACGCCAGGGAGAAATGCTGGACGGGGGTTCCGGGTGACACGGGGTGGGGGGTGCCTGGCGCCCCGCCCCACCCATCAGGGCTGCACCAGGCTGCCGAGGGCACTGACAGGTCTGGGAGGGACAGAGGCCCAGCAGACCAGGTGGGGAGGGCCCTCCAGGGTCCCGGGCGGGACGGGGCTGGCCTTCAAGGATGGGAGATGTGCCAAAGCCTTGCGAGAACTTAAAGACACAAGCGCCCCGCGGAGAGCAAGCAGGGGTCTCTGTCTCCGCGGTCTTGGGACTGGCCTGGCGGGGGCCGGGGCCAGCACCGGCTCAGAGGGCGTGCGGGCACTGAGTGCGCTTTCAGCCTCGCAGACCAAGCGCTAAAACCAGAGTGGGGAGCAGAGACGGGAGGCGATCCACAAGGCAAGGCCAACCTCGCCCAGGCGAGGCCACCTCCTCCACCAAACGGCACGGTCACGCGTGATTTCCCGCCCCCAGGCCCCGCTCAATCAAAAGCAGGCAGAACGTCCCCAGAGAGCTGGGCTGGCCCAGGCGGCATCCTGGACGGCACCCCGTAGGACACAGATGGACACGCCATCCCCCTTTTGCCTTAAGAGACCCAACTGGGTGAATGGGGGTGGGTGTCCCGGCAGAGAGCACAGCCGGGCAAAGGCCACGAGGCAGGAAAGTGCTGCTGCCCACCACGGATCAGAACCACCGCGAGGCGGTGGGCAGGTCTCTGCAGCCCCACATCCAGGCCAGCTGGGTCAAGTGCAAGGTCAGGAAATGGAAGCGCCCCAGAACCCCAGCCGGGGACAAGAGGGCCCCTGTGGTGGTGACATGGCCACACCTGGGGCCAGGTGCCTGGGGCCACCTGGGGTGGCCAGGAATCTGGGGAGCATCTGCCTGAAGCCAGTCCCCACCCCCCGCGGCCCTGGCACCCCCACCCTGCCCCCCACTCCCTGCGCGGTGACACGCAAGTCGATACTGTCCTCCTCGGCTGGAACCCTCCGACGGCACCCAGGTCACACAGAAGCAAGGCCTGCGCAGCCCTCACCGCCCACCCTCTTCTCAGGCTGCTCCGGCCACCGGCCCTCCTGCTGCTCCTGAGACTCACCACGGAGACCCGGCCTCCGGCCCTTTGCGCCCACTGCTCCCTCCGCCAGGAGCTCTCTGTGCCCGCATTGTCCCGCACTGCCACCGGGCCTTTGCCTACGGGAACCGCTTGCCTAGGGGCCCTCCCGCTCGCCTGCGACGTCCAGACCCCTCCTCTGAGGAGGCCTGCGCACCAGCTCACAACCTCTGAGCGCCGACCGGAGGCCGTGGCTGTGCCGCAGGCCAAGGCAGCTCCTGGGGAGAAAAGCTCAGGTCCTGGCGTGACGGTGACCAGGTGGTGACCCTGGGGCCAGGCACCCCCAGGCCACAGCCCCAGCAAAGGCAAGAGAGGAGGAGGGGACTTTGGCTGCCCAGGGCCCCTGCCCCAACCACACCCCCAACACACTGAGGAGCCACAGTCTGACCCAGTCTCCACCAGACGCCCCGGCAGAAGGCGGTGTGTGGAGCGCCCCAGCCCGTCAGCTGCCGTCAGGAAAGCACATGCACCCAGGAAGAAGTCGGGCTGAGGCCAGACTCCCCGGCTCCAGGCCCAGTGCACCCCAACACCCCTCAAGCCTCTCCCATTTCAACGAGCGCCAGGGCCTGGCCTTGGCCTCCCTGCCTCCCGCACCCCTGGTCACATACGCAGCCAGCGCCCCTTCAGGCAGGCGCGCTCCCGCCTCCTTCCCTGCTCCGCGGGGCCCGGCGTCGCGTTCCAAGGCGGTGGGCAGCAGTCGCCACTCTGCTCGGGCAGGCGGCTGACCCTCCCTGGACCAGGTCGGTGGTGAGGCTGGGTCACAGAGCAGGCCTGGCGCACAGTAGGCGCTTGGCAATGGTCAGTGACCCTCCCGGGCCGGGCCCACGCCTGCCCCCCCGACCATCCCCGCTGCCCAGGACGGGCCGGCAGACACGCCTCCCGGCAGCGGGCTCCTGGGCCCCGGGTCGCCCCAAGCCCTGGTTCTCATGCTCGCTTCCTGGGGGGCGGCGTGGGGGCGGGGTACCCAGCACACCGGCAGGGCTTTGCCCATAAGGACCCTGGCCTCCTGGGGGTGGGGAGCGGGACGAAACCAGGGAGCGGGAGGAGGAAGCCGAGGTGGGGCGTCCCTTGGCCTCCCCGCGGCTGTCTGACCCCGGAGCCCGCCGGGCAGGCACAGAGCAGCCTGCTCCCCCCTGGGCCAAGCAGGCCCAGCTGGCAGTGTCCGTGGGAACAGGCCCCGGCCCGGCCAGCCACACTCAGGTCAGGCAGTGGGCATGGGGCTGCGGCAAATGCCAGGCAGCCAGGCACACGTCCCGAGGGGCCGA
>PVHT020000230.1:32326342-32342461 GCA_004024745.2 Catagonus wagneri | reverse complement strand
CACCTCCCCTGACACCACACACTCCACCCGGCGCTCAGGCTGCGGTGGCCTCGTCGGTGTCTGCAGACCGAGACTTCGTGGGCTGGGCCGTGCTGGGCCTCATCTGGGGCCTGTGGCGGGCAGGGCCAGCGGACAAGGTGCGTGGACACAGCTGAAGAACGGGTCAACCCACGCTCCGGCCCACATGCTCGGCAGGGCTCCACCAGGCTGTCCTCCAAGCTCCCTGCCCCCACGCTCCACCCGGGGACCCCCAGCCGCTGGCTGTCCTCACAGTCCTGGGGGCCCCTTGGGACGGCCCTTCCGGTGACTTCCTGCCAGGGAAGCTGGGGGAGGGGGACACAGGCCTCCAGATGGCTTCCTGCGGCTGCCTGGCCACCGTGGGAACGGCCCAGGCCTTGAGGCCACAGAGGAGCCGCGCCCATCAGCAGAGCCCTCTGCTCGCCCGGGGAGCCCCCTTTGCACCCCCAACCTGCCCACAAAAGGGGCCCCCACCTCCGCTTACAGAAGGGGGAGCTCAGGGCCGGACAGGTGAGTTAGGACAGAGGCCAGAAGCAGGGCCTCCTGTCCGCTCACCAGGAGGAGGCCCCGTTTCAGAAATAAGAAAAGGAGTTCCCTTGTGGCCCAGCAGGGCCAGGATCCGGCATTGGCACTGAAGCGGCTCAGGTCACTGCTGCCGTGCAGGTTCGATCCCAGGCCCATGACTTCCACAAGTTGTGGTATGCCCCCCCAAAAAAAAGATAAAAATAAGGAAAACTGAGACCAGAGAGAGGAGGGTCTCCCAGGACAGGATAAGCCGGTGGTAGTGCTGCGATGGGGTCCCCCCACCCCACACACACACACCTGTGAACGAGGGGCCCCAGGCCACTCTACAAGGAGCACACAGCCCGAGCTGACGGGTCACCTGGCACGACACGCCTGCCACCCTGAGTAGGGTACTTGGCCTGCGAGACGGGGCAGCAGCGGCCACTGCCACGCGGCCAGCGGACCATGAGGACGAAGGCAGTGAGCTGGACCAGCTGTGCTGCAGCCCAGAGCGGGGTCAGGATGCTCTTAACCCAGGGCCTGAGCCCCGCAGCCGCCGTCGCCCAGCCCCCCTTCCAGGAGCCCCTCCCTCCAGCTGCGGGAGGCCCACACCCCTCAAGTCCAGACGACACACCCTCCAGGGGGGCAAAGCTGTCTCCCACGGTCCCTGCTGGGCTGACGACCGCCCCTCTCTGTCTTTTCAGTACAGGCCGGGCAGCCCTTCTAGAGGCACAGGGAGGCAGGGGCAGGGCCGAGCTGATAGCCTGGGTCCCCCCGACACACACACAGCAGCCAAGATGTGGTGACGGGGGCAGGGCGCTGGTTATGAGCCATCACGAGGGTTCTGGTTCATAAACGCGGTCCATCCAGACTCGGGCCTACAGGTGCCATCGGGAGAGAGGCCCATGGACACAGGGAAATTTCAAGTGACATGTATAACCATGCACGCAGGCTGTGAGGTCCAGCCTGCGCCCGGTGGCCCAGGTCCCACAGCAGTTACGAAAGTCCTGGACGGTTTGAATTTTCAGAAGGAATATCACCGAATCTGATGCTAAAGCCCTAGCAGAGAATGCTGTTTGGACGTCACCCGAACCCCAACATAAGTTCCTGGCGTCGCGTGGCACTGTCAGTGGAGGACCCCGGGCCCCAGCACAGGGCCAGGCCCAAGAGCACAACCTGGCAGGCATGGAACTGAGGCACCCATGGACAGCCCCCCGGGGTCACCAGCCTCGGAGACCAAAAACGGAGGGTGGGTCACACGGGGCCGACGCAGGGCTGGAGGCGGTTACGCGGCTCACAGATGGCTCGGCCTCAACCAGCAAGGCCACCAGCTCTGTTCTGCCCCCACCTGGTCTGCTCCGCGGTCCAGGGTCTCTGCCCCGACCTCCTCATTCTCTAGATGAGAGAACGGAGGCCCAGGAAGGGCAGGGGCTGGCTCGGGGCCGCCCCGAGAGGCCTGGCAGAGCTGGGGCCGTGGCTCTGGGCTCCCTGGGGCTGTGTGGAGGGGACAGTGAGGACGAGGTCCCTGTGGGGAGTCCCGGGCACCTTCAGGCACCCCCTGAGCTCTGCATGGCTACTCCCAGCAGATGGGCCACGGGGCAGCAGGCCAGGAACGAAGGCCAGGAGAAGGCTCAGCAGCTGACCCCGCGGGGAGATGAAAGACAAGCAAATGTTTGGCTTGGCAGGGCCCGGACGGGACCAGGGAGGGAGGGGGGCCCATCCCAGCAACAGCAAGGGGTCCCCGGAGGGTGAGAGCAGAAGCAGCAGGACGGGGCACCTCTGGGGACAGGCGCCGAGCAGACAGCAGGTAAAGGCCGCCCTACGTAGCCGCGGGGCGGTGATGGGACGTGCAGGCGGTGGCGGGAACCCTGGGTGGGGTGGCAGGGAATCCTCGTCGCCCTCCCGAGCCTCTTCCAGGAAGCCTGAGTCACAAGAGGGGCCCCAGGGCCAGGAGAGCAGCCGGGAGCTCCAATCCCACGGGGATCGGATGGGGCAGGGCTCCTCCAGCTGCGCCAGCCCTGGCTTCGGGGTCTCTGTGGCGAGCAAGGCCGTGGGAACAGGCCCCTTCAGCTCCCAGGAGGGGCTGGGGGATGGAGGGGCTGCTGACAGCAGGTCAGAGTCCCCCTCCCGCAGGGGGGGTCAACTGAGACCCCAGAAGAGAAAAGCTGGCCCAAAGCCAGACGGCTCGTGACCTGTCAACAACTAAGTGCGCTCTGGGCAGCCCAGCCTGGGTGCTGGGGGGAAGCCCTGCAGCACCGCCGTTTCGGCCGAGTCCTGTTCCCACACGTCAGCCACCACCAGCCTGCTCTAGAACATTCAGTGCCACCCCCGCCCCAGAATCTGAGTCAGGAACTGGAAACACAGCCTGATGCAGTCTGGGGATTCTGTCTGCCGGCGGCAGCAGCGCGTCCCGCGGGGGAGCCGGCGTCTCCAGGGGACGTGCGGGAGCCCCTCAAAGAGCACCAAGCATCTGGGGGCACGCGCCCTTGACAACCCCAGACCTGCTCCAGCCCCTCACCTGCTGGTGGACACCCACCCCCAGACTCAGCCAAGCCTCAGCCAGGCTCGGGCCGGGCGCACAGTAGGTGCACAACAAAGGCGATGGCGGCGAAGATCCGGCGGAGGACCTGGGGCAGCGGGAGTCGCCATGCCGGGCTCAGGCCTCACTGCCGGGTGAGCTGCTCCGAAACTCCCCTCCAGCTTCGATGGCCCAGGACAGCAGCACCCACTCCGACCGTCCTCCCGGAGCGTCACCTTCTAAAGAGAACGCTGGTCTCCAGGAGGCCTGAGCCCCCTCCCGGCCCCTGAGGCCTCGAGCACCGAGGCTCGTGTGCTCACACCCAAACGTACACACCACCTGCCTTGTGAGGGCTTCTGGGGACACGGCATCCCCACTGAGGCCTGGGCAGGGGGAGGGGACAGACCCCAGGCCAGGGCAGGGTGGCCGGGCTGCAGAAAAGTCACCGCGGCGGGAACTGGCCTCAGCTGAGGCTTCCAGCCACCCCTGGCCTGGGCGGCCTTCCAGGTTCCCAGCCCGCCGGCCCGCTCAGGGTCTCGGAGCAGCGGGCCGGGGCGGAGCTGGCCTCTTTCCTGAGCCACCGCAGCCCCGTGACCTCAGGAAGCAGAAGCCTTGGCGACCTTCGGCTTCTCGCTGCAGGACGGGGGTGGGGGGGGCAATGACTCCCAGTTGCTGGGGGACAGATCAGGCTGGCGGAAGAGGCCTGCACACAGCAGGGACCCCACACGCCCTGGCGACTACCTGCTCTGAGCCTCGGCCGCCCCTCCCGGAAGCGGAGTCACCTCCGGCCTCCCAGGGTCGAGGTGGCAGGACACGCTCTGGCCCTGGGGCCGCGGACAGAGCCTTGCTCCACACAGAGGACCTGCCCTCGTCTCCTCCAGCCTTCAGAGTCCCTCCAGGCCTGGCTTCCCGGCCAGAAAAACGGCGGGGCCAAGCGTGGGGCCCTCCAGCCAGCCGGGCGGCACACCCACGGAGGGCAGGGTCCGAGGGGGTCCCGTCTGTTCTGGTCCTTGGCGCCTGGAACCCCACCTGGACACATGTGCCGGTCGGCAAACACGGCCCCATCGGTCGCGCGGCGTCACTGTCCCAAGTGAGAGACAGTACGGCGGGGCTTGGCAGGAACGTGCCAAGATGGCACAGCCACACCAGCCCCTCCTGGGGGGGAGGGGTCCTCCCCTCCCCCACCCACCCCCACCCCCAACCCACTTCCACTTTCTCCTGGCAAGTCATCACCTGTTGAGGGGGGCACCTCCACCTGACCGCCAGCTCCACGGGGGCAGGGCCCAGGTCGGTCCTGATAACAGCCTACCGGGACCCAGCGCACAGTACGTGCTCCAGACGTGCCTCAGTGGAAGCAGAAGCCTGACCGGCTGCCTACAGCCAGATTCCAAACCACCTGTGACCGCCACTCAGGTGACAGGACCCTCCCTGCTCCCCAGCGGAGGCACAGTGCCGCGGCCTGAGGCTGGACCCACCATCGCCCACCGTCAGTCCAGCACGGCCTGACACAGACTGACTGGTAAACACTGTGGGGGTGCTGGGGGAACTTTGGGGGGGCAGCCTGTCCCCCGAATACCTGCAGCGAGGGAGGCCTAGGTGGTGGTGGGGAGACCCCAAGCTTGTCTCGGACCTGTGTGCTCCTCACAGCAGCCTGCCCAGTAGGCCAAGCAGAGCCCACTTCACAGATGGGAAAACCAAGGCTCTGGTGAGGTCTGTAGGCTGAGGGGCTGGACAAGACACCTCCTCTCTGGGCCTCAGTCTTCTCATCTGAGAAGTGGGATGAATGACCTTACGGGAGGATGTGAGGTCTGTGAAGCGTGGCACCGCACAGAGCTGCCAAGGGGTCTCCGCTGGGCGAGGCCACAGCCCCCCGAATCCGCCTCCCTCCCTAGCCCGCAGCTCCCGCACAGCACTAGCCCAGGGGCAGGGCCCTCTGGGTCCACACGCTGCTGATGCCGGGCACCCACTGACAGCAGAGCCGGCGGCCAGGAGAGGAGGCTCAGGGCATGTCCACCTCCAGGGCTGGGGTGCCCAGCACAGGGTGACCTGCTGGCCTGGACCCCACCCGACCTCAGAACCACTGTCAGGGTCCCACCTGTGGGGTCACCACACTCCACGCGGGAAGGCCAGACCAGGGCGACAGCATCTCTGCCGGCTTGGAGCTGACACGCCACCCGTCCAGAACACAGGAGCATGGCATGAGCCACCTAGGGCACGGCTGCTGACCTGCTGGAAGCCGAGGCACCGCCTGGACGGATGAGGCCCTGGCGTCTGGGGCTGAGAGCCAGGTTTGGACTGCTACCACAGGGGCCTGGAGCTCAGCCTTGCCGCCGTCCACGGACACCCCCTCCCACCTGTCAGGCAGCGGAGCACGGGGGTTGTAGTGGGCAGAGGTGCCAGAGCTCAAGTCCCCCCAAACTGTGCAGAGGAGGAAACTGAGCGGGGAAAGGGGGGACAGCGCCAGATTCCCGGCCGCCCTTGGGGAAACGGCCTCGGGCTGGGGGTCTCTGGCCCCCAGAATCTGGAGCGGGGCTCACGCCTCTCCGCCCCGGCATCATGTTGCCGCGGGGGAAGCGGCGGGCGGACGGCGGCCCGACCCGCCCCCGGGTTGGGAGGCGCACGTGGCACCCACCCGCCAGGCCCGCGTCTGCGCTGGAGCGGCTGCCGGCACCGGGTCCCGGGACGCGGGGAAGCTGCCCGCCCTCGGCTCGCGTGCCCCGCTACGCGCCCGCACCGCGCGCGCGCGCGCCCCCGCACCGCGCGCGCGCCCCCGCCCAAACGGGCGCGAGGAGACTGACCTGGCGGTCCGGGAGCCGGCTTCACAGGCGGAGGGCTTAGAGCGCGCACGCGCGCGCACGCGGGGCCGGCGCGCGCAGGCGCGGGCCCGCTCCGGGGGCGCGGGTTGGGCCCGCCGGGTCACGTGGACGGCGCGGTCCAATGGGAGCGCTCGCCTCGAAGGGGCACGCGGGCGCGCGCCGGGGCCCTGCCGGAGTGGGAAGGGGCGTGGCCGGGGGCGGGGCGGGTCTGACTTCGATCAAGCATCCCCCGCAAGCCGGCTGCGGCTGGACCGCGGGGACCTCGGGAGTGGCTTGTGCGCGAGTGAGGGTGAAGGGGGTGGGGTGCGCGAAGGCTGAGGGATGGATCTCGGCCTCCAGAGGTTTCACCAAACTTCTGGCGTCCTCGCCTTCCCCTGTGTCCACTGGGCCGAACGCCGTGCGCGCGGGCGAGCACCCGGCCCGGCGACTGCGCGCCAAGCCCTCTGTTACACCGGGCGGGAAGTGGCTTTCCGGGGCTGGGGCCCTGCACCCTTTAAGGCCAGACCCACACAGAAGTGCTTGGAAAGTGGCAACTGTCCCTATAAGGACTGCGGAGAACCTGGGGGTGGGGGGAGCGAGCCTCTCAGCGCTCCTCCGTTCCTCCGCGCCACACTGGCCGGCCCGGGGACCCGCACCGCCTCCGCGCCCGCCATCCCCTGGGGAGCTCTTAATGTGCCCCTTTGGGGACTGGTGAGAAGGTCCCCTTCTGGATCAGCCCTTGCTGGGGAGTTCACTGGTGACGTATGGAGGAGACCCAGGCCAGAGGGTAAGGAGAGGTGGGCATGGAACCTGGCGGGGTCTCTCCCCGGCATCACTCCCCCAGCTGTCCCCCACACCAGTCCCTGGACCCCCGGACCCCTGGGAGGCAAGAGTGGGAGCCTGCCCTTCTCTGAAGAATCCTGCAGGGCGGCAGCTCACCACCTGACCAGGCTCCCTCCACTTGCCACCTCGCTGCCACAGCCTCATGCACCTTCGCAGTGTTCCCGGACAGTCAGGGTCCCAGCCACCTCAGAGCCTTTGCACTTGCTGTTCCTTCTGCCTGGACGGTCCTGCCGCAGATTGCCCTGTGGTGCCGTCCTTTGTGCGTGCTCCCTCTCAGCTGCAGCCTCCGCCTCCCCCTCAGCCCCACTGTGCGGGGAGCTCTGCCGGGGAGCCCCCCAGGCAGTTACACGAACGGCCGGTGGTCTGGGTGAGGACCTCGCCTGTATCCCCATCTGCGTCCCCAGCGCACAGGCCAGCATCTGGCACGCCAGAGGTATTCTCGGCTGTGGATGGGGGGTGGTCAAGTGGTCCCCAGGGGCCCCACTCCATTCCTCCCTAAGAGCCAGTGGGGGGTCAGAGGGCAGCGACTTGCAGGCCTGGGTTCACACTTCAGTTCACCAGCTCACTGAACTCCTGCCTGCACAGCCTCATGAGGTAAGGACTATTGTTCTTACGTGTAAATGAGGCACAGAGAGGTTAAGCAACTTCCAAAGATCACACAGCAAGTTGGGAGTAGAGCTGGTCCAGGCCTCCCACGTTTAACCACCAAGCTCAGTGACTTCAAACAGGGGACGATGGGAAGTCTGCGCTGTCAGAAGACGCAACAGCTGGCATGCATTCCAGCTCTGATTTCCAAGGAACTCGCAGCCACTAACGCAGCCCATTTTCCTTATCACTGTGGGGCTTCTGTGTCCATTTTAATTATTGCTCTGCTTTTTTTCTTCTTTTTTTCTCTTTAGGGCTGCACCTGCTGCATATGGAAGTGCCCAGGCTAGGGGTCAAATCGGAGCTGCAGCTGCTGGACTACAACACAGCCACACAACTTGGGATCTGAGTCGTGTGTGTGACCTACACCGCGGCTCACAGCAACGCTGGGTCCTTAATGCACTGATGGTGGCCAGGACTCGAACCCACATCCTCATAGATACTAGTCAGGTTTGTAACTGTTGAGCCACAACGGGAACTCCAATTATTGCTTTCCTTTTCATGTTTAGTTTGATCTCCCCAGAGTTTCCTGCTCTTCCTCTTTGCCTGCCCCAAATCTCAGGGAGGTTTTCCCCAGCCCGCTTTGTGCGGGGCCGTAGGTGTGGCCTTCCCCATGGGCTCACAGGCTGAGGTGTCCTTCACGTCCATGTTCCTGGCATCACTGCGGGGGGCCGAGGAGGAGGATCCAGGGGTTCCACTCGCCAGGTGTTTGCCAAATGCCAGCCTTGGGCCGGCCCACCAAGTCCACACCGTGCCCTGCCGAGGAGGGCCCGCCACCCCCACTGTGCAGTTGAGGATCCTGAAACTCAGTTCGGGCAGAGCTGGGATTCAAATTCAGGTCTGGGGAGGCCAGAGCCTCCACTGCAGTGAGTGGAATGGGGGGGATGCAGAAGGGCAAGCTGAGCGGCGATTTCCTAACGGGAAGGTCGGCTCAGAACTGATCTCCTTTACCTGGGAAGCGGGGCGGTGGAGCTGATGGCTGGGTGCGGGAAAGGCAGAGTCGGAACCCAGGCCTGAATTCCAGACGCCCAGACCCTCCATGGGACTGTGGCCCAGCCCCACCTGCCCCCAGTCCCTGGACCTGCCTGCCCCCTGCCCAGCGTGGCCGAGAGGGGACCCCCAGCGGGGGAGGAGGGCCTGCGGGAGCGGCGGTGGGTCAGAAGGACAGGACCCGGGAGGGGACGCCGAGGCGGGCGGGATTAGCAGATTAGCACCGAGGAGGACAAAGACGAGGTCAGTGCTAAGTGGATTTCCAGAAGGCGGCCTCCAGACCGGCAGGCCTGGCCCCCGAGACAGCAGAGCCACAAAGGAGAGGCCAGGTGCCCCCGCCACTGGGGTCTCCTCGTCCACACTGGGGTCAGAGAACAGCTCCGGGCTTAGAGGAGAAGAGCAGCGCGAGCCTGCTTCCACCTGGCCCTGAGCAGGTGCTGGGGGGGTGTTCCTGGGACCGCCCTTCTAGAATGGTTCTCGGGCCCCGGCATCGAACAGGAGCAGAGAAAAAAGAGCTTCTGATCTAACATTAGATCCGGTACGGAGTTCTCGCTGTGGCTCAGCAGTTAGCGAATCTGACTAGCATCCATGAGGACGCGGGTTTGATCCCTGGCCTTGCTCAGTGGGTTAAGGATCCGGCGTTGCTGTGAACTCTGTTTTAGTTCGCAGACGTGGCTCGTATCCCGCGTCACTATGGCTGTGGCGTAGGTCCGATTCGACCCCGAGCCTGGGAACCTCCATATGCCACAAGTGCGCCCTAAAAAGACAAAAACAAACGAACACATTAGGTCAGGTAAACGCCAAAGCTGGCTGCGAGGTATAGGACCAGAAGAATAAGCTTGGGACTGACTCCTGGTGGCCACGTCACCCCCATTTCAGCTGCAGAGGCAACAGCCGGTTATGATGGTGGCGGGACCCTCCCAGCCCCGACGGTGCCTCACCCCGGTGTGACCTGGGCCCCTAAGGGGTTAACACCCAGGGCAGCCCTCACCTGCGGTGCTCAGCCCAGCCGCCCCCCTGCACAGGCCATCCTGGGGGTGCCCTTTGGAGGGCCTGGACGCATCTCGAGGTCCCCACCCTGCCACCACGTCGTCTCTTCCGCCTGCCCCCTCACCGGCCGACTGCCTGCGCTGCCCCCAAGTCCCCACCGGGCTCTGCTGCCACGGAGCTGAACAGCAGCCGCGTTCCAGACACGAAGAGGCCATTGGCCTTGGAGACGGAGCACGTGGGCTTCATCCTTCTCAGGCCCAAATTTCCAGTAACAGTCAGTTGCTCAAATGATGAGACATTTTAGGTGTTAGCTCTGCATTGGTCACCCCATGTGCTGCGAAACTGTCACCCCGGGCTTAGTAGCTTGAAACGGCAATAACCACACGCCCTCTCGGGGAGTCTGTGGGTCCGGAGTGCCGAGCTCAGCCGAGTGTCCCGGCTCAGGCTCTCCGGGGAGAGGCGGGCACACCTGGGGCGCGGGGACCTGCCTGCGTGCCGGCTCACCGTCCCAGCTGGCCAGCTGTTGGCTGCAGCCCCGTCCGTCTGCTCAAGGCCAGGCCTCCGGGGGCTGCGTGGGTGTCCTGGCCACACAGCAGCTGGCCTCCCCCCGGTCAGCGATCCCAGAGAAGGCGGAGCCGCCGTGCACGTGTGGACCAGGCGCAGGAGTTCCACGTGCTCCTCCCAGCCTGAGGACGGCCGCAGCCAGGCCCCCCACACCCCACCGCCGAACGCTGCTGGCTCCTGGGTCCATGTGCATCAGCTGCTCCCCACCTAAGGCCCCCAGAGCCCCAGGCCAGGCCCGCTCCTGGCCTTTGCACGGGATGCAGCAGCAGAGAGCCGGCAGCCAGAGGACCCGGTGGTCCAGGGCTGCCACCCGTGAGGAGGCCCGGACACCCACACTCTCCACGTTCCCCACGCCTCCTGGGTCAGTCTGGCCAGAAGGCTTGGGGTGGACCCTTCTAGACGCCCCCTTGTGGCGACTGTGGAAAGGCCCGGTTGCCTGTGAGAAAGACCCCGGGGCGGTCACAGGCCTGAGCTCAGGCCCCAGTTTAAGGCTCTAGCGTCCCCATCCGGCGGCGCTTATGAAAAAGGAGGGCCGCACTTTCACTTTGCACTGGGCCCTGGAAATTTTGTAGACAGTCCTGCCTGGCCCCCCACCCGGCCCTGGTCACCTGGGACTCCAGGGAAACGGCGACCGTGAAATGCGTGGGCAGGAACCCTACTGCCACTCAGTTCAGAATGAGGCCAAGTCCCACACCCAGGGGCTGGCTCCTAACCCCTGGCCAGGGCCACCCTCAGCGAGGGAGGGAGGGCCTTGGGCCGGGCGGGAAGTGTCACCACCTGCTGACAGCCCCGCTAAGAGCAGCCCTGGGGTAGGCCCCTTATCTCAGTCCTTTAGGGCCCCCAGTGCATCTGAGTCTGTCCCTTCTGAGTGGGCCCGTCGAGGACAGGGTCCCGCTCTGTCTCTTCTCTGCGTCCCAGGGGCCGGCAAACCAGCCTGGAATGAACACTGGGATCAGGGCCAAAACTCTGCCCCAGGAGCAGGGTTTTGGGGCTCCAAGGCCAGGCGGGGCCCAAAGGGTGGCAGGAAGCTCAGGGCCTCAGGGTGCCCACAGCCACCCC
This sequence comes from Catagonus wagneri, assembly GCA_004024745.2. NCBI lineage: Eukaryota > Metazoa > Chordata > Mammalia > Artiodactyla > Tayassuidae > Catagonus > Catagonus wagneri. The sequence continues at coordinate 32,331,535 of PVHT020000230.1, read as the reverse complement.
AGCACTTCCACCCGCAGAGACTGTGATCCTGGGCCAGGCCCCTGCGTGTCAGAACCCCTGCCACACAAAGTCCCAAAAGTCAGCCCAGGCGGGTCTGCCCTCCCACCCCAACCCGACTGGGGAGAGCCTGGTTCGAGGCACTGACCCCCGTCAGCACACGAGGTCTGGGCAGAAAAAGCTGGGAGCCCTCCCAGGTGCAGTCCACTGAAAGGGTCACTGCAGGCCTCATGGGAGTTTGCACGGAGGAAGCGGGGTGCATGCCTATGGAAGGTGGGGCAGACTCTGCGGGGACACAGCCAGGAGGCTTCCTGGAGGAGGAAACTCCCACTGAAGGGGGGTGGGGCTAGGGTGTGTCCAGGTCGGGGGTGGGGGGTGGGGGGGGAGAGGACGGACAGCCAGGACCAGCAGCAAGCCAGGAGTGACAGGTGGGGGTCCTGCAGCAAGACCATCAACTGAGCCTCAGGAAGCTCACCTCCAGTGTAGAAAACCCCCTCAATGTAGAAGGCCCCCAAAGTAGAGGAACCCCATTAATAAGACCCACAATGAAGGTCCCTTCTCCCCAGCCCCCTCCTCCCAGGCCCCTCCCCCTGGCACCATCTCAGAGGTGGGAGCTCCTGACAGTCTGGGGATCAGCAGGGTCAGCGGCTTGGGGGGGTGGGATGGCGCAGGGAGGGCCCAAGTAGACCCGGTAGACCCAAGAGACTGCAGAGGCAGCTGACCAGCATCTGGGAATGCGGGACTGGGCGAGAGCTGTGTGGCGGCCCGGGGCAGTGGGGACAGTCCAGCCAGGTCTGCGCAGGTCCGGCATATCCTGACCCTGTGTAGTGAGGCCCCCTTTGGGGAGCCTTGTGGGGGACGCAGGGCAGCCTCAGAACAGGTGACACCATCACAAGGTCATGGGGCCCCGGCAGTGAAGCTTCCCAGGAGACAGCAGGTCCAAGCCAGGGAACCTGGTGGGTCTGAGGGTCCGGGGCTCCCGTCCTCAGAACAGGGCCCACGTGGACCCAGGGGCCGTGCGAGGCCACCGTCAGGCCCTGGAGCTGAAGCTGCGCCATCCTCCGCACGTGTGTGTGTCCGTCTTCTCCGCGGGGTCTGGGTCCACTTCCTGCCGCTGCCTCCTGCGTCCTGGGCGGCAGGACCCGGGGAGGGTGAGCCCTGTGGCCGGGAGGGCTTCGGCGCCAGCGGGCAGCGGCCACCAGGGGGCAGCACCACCCTCTCTCTGGAGACCCCAGGAAGCTGGTGGCCTCCCCGGCCCACACAGTGTGAGGAGGCTGAGCCCTCATTCCCGGAAAGCCACCAGCGCTGGAAATACGGCCCAACAGTGTAGTGAGCTCCCCGTCACGGGAGCATCCAAACACACGCCACTCGCTGACCCTCTGATGCGCTGCGCCCGAGGGCCGAGGGAGCTGTCCACAGTTCAGGAGGTCGCGCCCTGCACCGTCAGGCACCGGGAGCGCCCACGTGGTTCCCTGGGTGGAAGGAGGGCCCGCCCTCGGCTGGGGCCCCCAGCCGTCCCCCAGGTCACCACCTGCCGGCTCTCCAGGGGCAGCAGACGCTCAGGGTCAGGGTGACACCAGGAGGTGCTGCGGGCCCCCGGGTGGGCGGGCAGGGGACTAACAGGTGCGAAGGCACAGAGGAGCAGAAGCGTGTGGCACGGTGGGTACGCGGGGGCAGCGGCAGCACCAGGATGGGGCTGTGTCCCGAGAGCAGAGGGCCTCAGACGCCGTGTGACGTGCCCAGGCTCTGCTCCGCGGTGCAGGACGTCCTTCCAGGGCTTGGCGGGGACTCGCTGGACGTGGCTATGGGCCTCATCTGGCATCTACTGAGCGCTCGGCCCGTGCCAGGCCCAGGCCAAGCACGTTTCCTGCCGCAGCTCCTTATGCTCATTTAAGAGGAGAAAACCGGGCTTTGAGAGCAGCAGGAATGGGCCACGGCCACCCGGAGCCCGGACGCCGGTTCTCTTAGCCACTCACCTGCCTGTGTGCTGAAGATACACTCGGGGTGCCCTGTGAGGCAGGGGGAGCTAAGACGATGGCCCAAGGCAGCATCACAACAGGAGGCTGGGAGGGAGGGGTTCACACGTTTCTCTAGGACTTAGAAAAGAGTGGTCAAAAGTGGGCCCCACTCCTGCGGAGGTGGTGAGCGCCCGGTTCTTGGAGGTAACCAAGCCCCACCCTCTGGCAGCAGATGCCCAGGCAACGCCCCCAGAGGAGGGGAGACCAGCTTCCCGTTCCAGGCACAGCAGCATCTGAAACTCCTTTTGGGGAATTTTCTTGAGTGGTTTACAAGGCACAGGAGGGACCAGCCGCCACCCAGCCCCACCTCGCCTGTGCCCAAACACGGCGTTTGGCAGTGGGCATCCTCGCCTGGCTCCCTGCCCAGGAGGAGGGGCTCCCCACCAGCAGACGGACCCCCCTCCCCGGCGCCGGGGGCGTTTGGGCGGCGCTGGTAGAGGATCAGTACAGTGTGGCGGTCAAATCTTTAGCAGCAGATTTCTCTCTGCAAACGAAACTCCCCAGGAAGCCCAAGTTACGGCTCCAAATTTATTCCTGATCCAGGGAGAACACCTGCCTGTGCCAGGAGGAGACGGTAACTGCAAGACGCCAGCTAGGCGGGCGTGAGCCAAGAGCGGCAGCGTCTGACCCCTCCACTCAAAAAGGGAAACACACCTGCCCTGTGGGAGGCGGGGCTTGTCAGCATCGCCAAGTGTCCGGCAGGAACCAGAGGCACAGCGGGAACATGCGGCAGCAGAGGGGAGTTGGGGCGATGCCCCGGTGCGCGCCCCGGAGGCTAAAGGCGGGACTCAGACCAAACCCGCTCAGGACGCAGGACGCCGGAGGCGGAAACAGCCCAGGTGTTCATCACCTGGTCAAAGCGTGAGCACAGCGCATCCATCAGCGCTGGAATGTTCCACAGCCGCGGGGAGGAGCGATCCAGGACGCAGGCCATGAGCTGGATGACCCTCTAAAACATCATGCTCAGTGAGAGAGGCCGGACACCAAGGACCGCGTATCCCTTTCACACGCGGTGTCCGGAGCCGGCAAACCCGCAGAGGCTGGGAGATGAGTGGTCTCCAGGGGCTGGGGAGGGGGTGGGAGTGCCGCTTAATGGGAACGGGGTTTCTCCTCGGGGTCCTGGAACTCCATCGAGGTGATGGCCGCACGACACTGCGAGTGGGCCCGGATCACCGAATTGCACACTCGGACACGGTTAATAGTCTGTTATGTGTGTTTTTCCTGAATAAAAGCAGGGTGACCCCGTGGACGGGGTGAGGAGATCGAGTGCCCTGGGAGCCCCAAGGCAGGCACCACTGCTGTGCGTCCACTCCCTCCCAGGCTCAGGGGTCACCGTCCCACCCCCCGACATGCCACTGACTTCAGCCCTCGGAACATGAGCAGAGCGACAGGGCGCTTCCAGGCCAAGCGTTTAAGAGCCGGTGAGTGAGGTCCGCCTTCTCCCTGCGGCAGTGGATCCTGAAACCCCGCACTGGGACAGCAGTGGCTTCACATGATGGTAGCGCCTCTGTCGCTAGGGTCGGTCCCTGGGCCACCAGGAGCCCCAGACCCACTCCCCTGACGCGCTGTGGACACGTGGTGCGAGCGAGAAATGTGCCTCCGCCGTTTAGGCCCCTGAGACGGGCTGTACGATGCTGCAGCACAGTCTAGGCTATGCTGGCCTCTTGCCTGCTGGGGCAGATGACATCTGAGCAGGGCCCTCCATGAGGCTAGAGGTGACACAGCGCAACACAAGGGAAGAGCATTTCCAGCCAAGGGAACAGCCAGAGCAAAGGCCCTGGGGCAGAAGCGTGCCCGGTGTGGTCAAGGACAGCCAAGGTGCCAGCGTGGGTGGAGCTCAGAGGCCACAGCGGAAGGCACAGCCCGTGGGGCCTCTGGGGCCCCCAGGAAGCATAGGCTGTCCCTGTAAAGTGATCAGAGCCCCCGCTGTTTTAAGCAGGGAATGACACTGCTAGATTTAAGCTCTAGGAAGATGATTCTGGGCCGTGTGGAAAACAGGCTATTTGGGCAGCAAATGATGAAAACCAGCCCTACAGGGACTTCCCCCGAATGGAATATTGCTTCACATAACAGGAAATCCCAAGGGAGCGTGGGCTCCAGGCATAGGTTGATCAAGGCTCCAGCTGTGCTTCTCTGAGATTCTCCCCCACCCTCATTCTTAGGTGGGCTCCCCTCATGTCACAAAAAGGTTGCCTGTTTATCCAGGACAACAGAAAACACAGAACCTACAAGGTCAACACTGGTCACTTTTCACTGGCTTAGATCAGCCTAGACTTGCCCACCCCCGAACCCCTGGCTAGGAGGGTGAGCAGGTGACCTGTGATTGGTCAGGCGGTTGCACTGTAAAACCCTGGCCCGGCTGCAGAGAAAGGCCCTGGGAGCTCAGAGCCATGCACCGTCTGGAAGCCCGGCCTGAGCCTCAGGGTCCCATCCACCTCTGCAGAGCCCAGACTCGTGAGCGCGCTCCCACCTGTGTTCCCGGACTCTTTCATCCCTACAATGACCCTGAAACGTCAGTACTATTCCCTTCACTCTCAAGGAGAGGAAACTGGGGCACAGAGAGGTTGGATAATGTGCCCAAGGCCACACAGCAGGGAAATGCTGGAGCCAGGATTCACACCCAGGGCAGCTGGCTCTGAACGCCCCACCCTTCCCACACTGCCTGCATTCTGGCCACTGTCTCCATCGATGGCCACAGCCCAGCCCCCTCCCTCCGCTAGTGCTGTCTTTCCCTCCGTGCCCACCAGTTTGTTCCCCCACGGTCTTCAGAGACAGCCAATATTCAGATGTCACCTCCTCGCAGAAGGCTTCCTGGACTCCACTTCTTAGGGATCAGGGACCTGGAGGCCTGGGGCCAGGATTCAGGTCCGTCCCTGGTCTGCTATGTGACCTCTAAGGACTCACTTAAATGGAGATGGTGACAGGTCTGAGACACCATGTGGAGGGTGCCCTGAAGTCCCCCGCCTCTGGCCAGAATAAGCTCAAGACCTCCCTCCTGCACTTGGAGTTTCCACTGACGGCCCCAGTGTAAACACACAGGGGCGCGGGAAAAGAAGTGTCAGCCGGCCTTAAACAAACCTGCTCGGCAGGCCGGAGACAAGGAGCAGGCCAGCAGGCTGCGGGGGCTCTGGCTGGAAGGATTGAAGGGGGATTTAAACAGGATTTGATTTACACAGGG
>PVHT020000230.1:32301753-32325342 GCA_004024745.2 Catagonus wagneri | reverse complement strand
GGTGGGTGGATGGTGGGTGGATGGTGGATGGATGGATGATGGATGGATGGTGGATGGATGGTGGGTGGGTTTATGGATGGACGATGGATGGGCGGATGGATGAAAGAGATCACGCCCACCTGAGACTAACCTCGGACAGTAACTAAGTGTCAGCCAGGGTCTAGGTTGGTAACTGGGAGCTTAGAGTCAGTGTCCGCTCTGACCAGCATCTCAGTCTGCTGGTAGGAGCCAAAGTTGGCCCAGTGCTAATCACTCTTGTCTGAACATCAGAATCACTGAGGAGCCCAGCCTCCCACCCAGACCACTGAAGCCAAACTCTCCAGGGCCTGGCCAAGGCATCTGTATTTGATCGAAACGCCCAGGTGATTCTGATACAGACCCACACGCTCAACCCTGCCCGGCCACCAGCTGCAGCCGCCAAACACAGCCATTATCTCTTTGCTCCTCACTGCGGCAGCAAACACCGCTGTCCTCGTCGTGCGGATGGGGACATGGGCATGGAGAGACTCCTCGGGTAGGAGGCCGCAGGGCTAGGATTAGAACCCAAATCTGTTGTCCCCAGATGGCCCCATCACCTCGGCTGAGGCCCCAGCCCAGTCTCTCCAGCCTCTCAGGGGACCAGGCCGGGCTCAGATATGGGCCCCAGAAGGAGGGTCTGCAGGGTGGGGGCAGACACACTCTCAGGCTGCTAACTGGCCTGTGCTGGCTCTGACCTCCCAGCTCTGTGCCGCCGCGGGGCCACGTCCCCATCTGCAGAGAGGCCGGGCCACACCCGACTCTAACCCGCAGGAGGCTCTGGCAGACCCTCGAGACACAATTTCACATACAGGTCCTGGGGGTTCGGAGATCTGCTGAAGCCACCCAGAACTCCGGACCCAGACCGCTGAATCAGAGGACTCGGCTAAAAAGACAGGAGATTCTAAGAGCTTCCTCTTAGGGCATATGTTTTTGAATGACCTGGTTCGAGGGGCCTGGTGGGGGCAGAGGTGAGACCGGTGGCCCCGCCCAGGGGTCTTCCTGCGGGCTGAGAGAAGCACGCCCACCCACCGCCGTGCCCGCCTCCTCCCCAGACACCCACAGGCAGGACGCAGAGAAGCCAGTGGCTTCCAGACACAGGGCCTGCTGCAGCCTGGCCCCCGCTGCTCCCTGCCCCAGGTGATAGAGCTCACCCAGAACCTGCGGTCAGCAGTGACTCCCGGACCCCACTCGTCCCGCTCCCCCCAGAGGGGTCCCCCTCCCGCTCCAGCCCTCCCCCCTCGGACCTCAGCCTCAGTGCCACCAGCTGCCCGGGCCCTTGGGGTCCATGGAGGCCCAGGGCTCTGCCCAGTGCCCAGGCTACAGCTCGGGGCAAAGGAGGTGGAAAGAGGGGCTGTGGTCCCCTCCCCCAGTGCCTCCGGGACAGCCCCGTTCTGGTTCACTTAGTGGGGTCCCCAGGCGATTTCTTCAGACTGGCACCCACCGCTCCCAGCTTTGTGGTCAAGGGAGAGGGACCTGCTCCCAGCTCCCTTCCCACTCGGGTCCATGGGGGCAGTCACTTCTGTCACCCGATGCTGCAGGTGTCCAAGGTCCTGCCTTCCCAGGCCAAGTCGGCAGAAGGGAGCCAGGTGGCTGCAGGCTGCTTCTCAACCCCGCGGGTTCCTCCCCCCGAGCCCTGCCCCGTGGGGGCTGGCCCTCCCCCAGGGTTATTTCAGCCACGCGGGGGAGGGGTTCTCTTCCACGACAGCAAGTGAATTCCCGCCAGCTCCATCCGCGAGCAGGGCCTTGCCAGGAGCCGGTGTAAGCCCAGCAACAGGTCCGCTGCAGTCACCATCTTAATGCCCGCCTTGCTGCCTTCTCCACCGCCACCACCACCGCAGTGTCCATTGGTGTCTGTGCTCTGCTGACCCGTTTCCCTGCCAGATCCAGCACGCTCACCAAGGGCCTGAGGGGCAGGGCCTGGGGCCAGCACCCAGTCTGGACACTTGGCTCACCTCCTGAGAGTCGATGGGGGTGGGGCAGAGCCCAGGGTCCCGCTCGCTCAAGGGAGAGCAGGGCCGGCGCCCCGGACCTTCAGCCCAACCCTCATTCCCTCCGCTGACCTGCCCAAGGTCACCCGGGGGGCAGAGGGTGGGAGCCAGACCGCCGGCCGTCCGAAAGCCCCTCTGACCGTGCGCAGCCGTCCTGACAGTCTGAGAAGGGCCCCACCCTGGCTCCCCCGCTCCTTCCCCAAGCTCCAACCCAGGGCCCACCCCCCCAACCCATCTAAACGCCTCCTGGGTCTGGCCTCTGTCCTCCTGACATCCTTGTAAGCAGGAAGCAGCCAGCAGGCCCCGCCGGGCGGATCCCAGACACCACCAGCTCCATGGGGAGAGAGGGGAATGCCTGGGCAGCACCCACCCCCTTCCCCTACAGAAAGAGAAATGCTCCCCCCCGGGGGGGCAGGGGCAGGCAGGGCACAGAGGGCACAGGGCCACGGTCAAGTATGAAGACCTTCCTTAAGAGGTGCCAGGGTCCAATGGGGGGGTGGCACCTCGCCAGCCTGGGTGACCTGACTGCTAACTCCAGCCTGGGCAACATGAGCCCTGACCCAGCTCACACACTGCGCCCCGACTCTGGTGGGCACTGAGCTTTGACCCTGGTCCCACTCTGCCCCCTGCCCCACACGGCAGGGCGGAGCGCTCCCTCTTTCTTGCTCCAGGTGACCCTGCCGAGGCTCGGCCGTGAAGCGCCAGCCCTGCCTCACCCCGCGGGGCAGGTGCCAGGCGGGGACACGAGCCCAGGGCTTGAACGGACCCTGGCACCGTCGTCTCTCTCCCACCGAAGCTTCTGGGGACCTGGTCAGGGCCCTGGAGGGGCCACATGGGAGAGTACACAGCCTCTCCCAGGCAAGCGCCTGGGGGCCGGGGCAGAGGGCCTGTGTCCGGCACTGCCAGCGGGTGGCTGGGGGGCCACGGTGCCCTGAGGAGACGGCTCAGGGCAGAACAGGCGGATGTGGTGGGGGGTACTTCTTAGCCGGGGCAGACCTGGCCTCGCACCCCGCCAGCAAGGCTAGGGACTCTGGCCTGGGGGGTGCGGGTGAAAGTCCCGACCCCCAGGGGAGAGCCCGCTCACCCGTCTGTAAAATGCACCAGACAGTCAGATCCGCAGCTGCTCCCGAGAACTTTCTGGAGCCGCTGCATGCGTTTTTGGTTCCAGTTTTAGGAAGACAGTAAGTGGGTGTACTTTTATTTTGTGACAGCCCCACGGAGTGTGGGGCAGCCCCCCTCACACACATGCACACACACACGCACACGCGCACACCGGTGGTTCTGCAGCGGGGAGTGACAAGCTCACTCTGAGCAGGACGCTCAGATCCTAACGCCCTCTGGCTGGTTTTGATCAACTGACGCCCCTAGAGAGACCTGAGTCAGACTCGGCTGCGTGCTCCCGACTCAGAGCAGTTTCGTCTCCAGGACCTGGGTGGGGGCCGTGGGGACACGGGGCACCAGGCCTGCACCTCAGCCCGCCTACCCGCTGCCACCCGCGCCCAACGCCCGCCCCCAGCGCCCGCCCCTCCCTCCAGCCCAGAGCACTGGCCCCAGCTTTCCGGAAAGCCACCAGCCTGGCCAACAGAAACAGCGTCCCTCCCTCTGTTCCCACCGGTCCTCGGGGCAGGGCCGTCGGGGAGGCAGGGCCTGCGCGGACAGGGACCCTGCCATCCCGCTACCACGCTCGGCTGCGCCTTGTCCCCACTGCCCAGGCGGACAGACCAAGATCAGGAGACAAGCTGGGCTGGCGCCGACGCAGGCTCTGTCAGCGGCAGGGGCGGCCGGCGTGGAGCAGCGCGGCTCGCGTCCCCGGTGCCTGGTTCGCATCCTGGCTCCACCTCCCACCGGCCTGGGGGCCTTGGGCCCCTGCCCTCTCCGAGCCAGCTTCCTCACCTATAAGAGGGAGGCCGGAATGGAGGGCGGCCGCCTGGCCCCCGGGGGAGAGGGCCGGCCGAGCGGAAGCTGACCTCCAGGAAGAGCGTCCTCTTTGCAGGAGGGCTGGGGGGCACCAGGAAGGCCCACTGGGGAAGGCTGTAAAGGCAGGGAGGGTCCCCGAGGACCGGCCACCTGCCTGCCCGCCTGCCCACTTAAATGGGTAGAGCTTTGCGTTTATTGAGCTCCTACTGTATACCCTCACATAGGCTGAGCTTCCGAGTGAAAGAAACGAGTAAACCCTGACCCTGTATCAGGGCGACCTAAACGTCCAGTTAGACAGAGCTGGCCCGGAGCTGGAAAATGCGGACAAGTGACCCAGGCCCACCCTGCCCTCGGAATTCAGGGCTGAGAGAAAGAGTTCTGGGGCCACCAGTCAGGGCAAAGGTGAGGATGCAGCAGGCACTCGGCCTCTCCAGAGCCGGTGGGGAGAGGCTGCAGGGCGGCGTCTCTGACTCGGGGCGGTGGCTGGAGCCTGGGCAGGGCCTGTCCTGGCACCTTAACCCCAGGCTCTCAGAAGTGACAGCAGCTTGGAAGTTTGGAACCACAGAATCTTACAGCGGATGACGTTCAGGGTCTGGGGTCTCTGTGTCCCACTCCTCAGAGGACATGGTCCCCCCGCCCACCCAGGGCCGACACCCACACCGCAGCTCTCGGATGTGCCCGTCCAGGCTCGGTCTGGCCACTTACGGTGACGGGGAGTTCACCACCTTCTGTGAGGGGAGGCGGGCAGCCTCGTCCACCACGCCCGCCGTCGCCACTCCGACTCCAGGGCCACCCCTCTGAGGCCTGCTGAGCCGACAGAGACAGGCAGGGCTGCTCGGGTCCCAGGGGGCCGTCTAGAGGCCGGGAAGGGCTGAAATAGAAAGCAGGTCCGAGGCCCTGCGGGGATGTGGCCGGCCCTTGACCTGAGTGGGCTGGACTGGGCTGGCGCTGCTGAGGGAACCGAAGCCCAGCCCCGGCCGGAGCGGCTTTTGGTGACCAGCCTGGACCTCTAGGGCTTGGGCGGAAGGCTGCACGGGGACAGGGTCCCGGGCCTGGGAGACACTCGGAGTTGGCGCTGCCTGCCCGGGGTGCGGGGGCCCCTCCACCATGCTCGGGGGTGGCTTCCCGAAGCTTCTCGGGGCTCTGCACGAGCCCCACCAGAGCCCCCCCCACCCGCCAAGCCTGGACCGAGGAGGGGGCTGCGGGGGAGGCAACAGAGCTCAGACCCCGGAAAGACCTCCTTTCACCGCCTCCCTCGTGACCCAGCTGTCCCAGTAAACCCCGGCCTCCTCCGCAGCCCCAGGGCGGTGGGAGCACCCACGGCCCAGCCCCGGAGCCCCCGGGCCCACCCTGGGGCCCTCGGGGCAGCTGTGCACCGCAGCCTCGGCTCCCTGCGGTGCAGGCCTGGAGCGGGGAACATGGGAGTCGCCAGCTGAAGTGCCAGCCATCAACCCATTGTCCCCTCTGCCCCAGAGGGAATCCGCCCCTCCCCCAGCACCTCCCAAACTGGCCCTGGGTGGGCTCTGGGGCCCGGCAGATCACCCCATGGGCGCCCTTGCCCCGCCTGGCCGGTCACAGGGAGCCAGTGGGGGGCTGGGTGGGACTGAAGCAGTGGCTGAGTTTGCGGGGCCGCACCCCACTCCCGGCCTCAGCTCCCTTACTTACGTGAGGCCGGTCCAGCCCGGGGGCTCCAAGGCCAAGCTGGGCAGAGCCGCGGCAAATCCCAGGAGGGTCCACAGGGCCAGCGGCGGGTTCGTGCCTCTGTGTGCTGTGCGTGCGCACGCGTGTACGCGGGTTCGTGCCTCTGTGTGCTGTGCGTGCGCACGCGTGTACGCGGGTTCGTGCCTCTGTGTGCTGTGCGTGCGCACGCGTGTACGCGGGTTCGTGCCTCTGTGTGCTGTGCGTGCGCACGCGTGTACGCGGGTTCGTGCCTCTGTGTGCTGTGCGTGCGCACGCGTGTACGCACGTGTGTGCAGGAGTGTACATCAGTGTGACTCTGTGCTGTGTGCCAGTGTGGGTACGAGCAGGGGTATGTGTTCATCTGTGTGCACGCGTCTGTGTGCGTCACGCATGTGATACGTGTGCATGCAAACATGCAAGTGCAGGCCTGGGCAGGCGGGGCTGGCGCGGGCCGGCCGCGGGTCCGGGTGTGCGGGAGGAAGGCGAACGCGGGGACTGCCGCGCTGCGCCGCGGAGGAAGCGTGCTGTCGGGTAGAGGTCAGCCTGGCTCCAACTCCAGCCAGCTGCCCTCCAGCCGGGGAACTTACGGTCAGTGGCCTAGTTCTGGGCCCCTGTTTCCATATCTGTAAAGTGGGATCACACTTGCACCTGCCTTTCAGGGCTGTTGTGTAAACGGGGTGATGCATATGAACCCCTGAGGCACCCGGGATAGACGGAGAGCTCGGGGTTCCGCCCTGGTCCCCTTGTGAGAGATGAGCTGACTTCCTCCCTGCTCCCCGGAACCGTGGCTCCCCGAGGCCTGCAATGGCTGCAGACAAGGCCTCCTCCTCCAGCAAGCCCTCCTGGGCTGGATGCTTCCTGTGGATGTGCTCAGCACCCCCTGCCCCAGGCCTCCCTGCCGTTCCCACAGAGGCCCCTCACAGAGCTCTGTGGGGTCTCAGGGCCTGTGCCAGGTCCATGGGCCTCCCTTTAGCAGCACCACAAGCCCCACTGCAGCCCGCCCCAGGCTCTCCAAGGACACGGCCACAGCCTCCGTGGACCCACAAGGAGGACTGTCCTCATGGAACCTGACACCGAGCCGGACAGAGATTCAACCGCCCTGCCCAGTCGCTCAAGCGGCCTGGGGAGCTGCCACATGGCAGCATCTGCCACGATCCATTTGCTGTGTGGCTTTGGGCAGGTCTCTGTCCCTCTCTGGGCCTCCGCCCATAAAAGTTGAAGGTGGCACAGGATGAGCTCTGAGGGGCTGCTGGGTGACAAATGGGGCCTGGAAGAGTGGCCCAAGGAACTAAGAGCCCAGGGGTGGCGTTTCCCTAATGCCCGAGCGAGTCCCCACGACTCTGCACTAGGCCCACGCTGGGGGCCCGGACGGTTCCCCACGAGGCAGGCCATGTCCAGGGCTGGCGGTCCGGCCCACACCAGCCCCGTTTACTCTGGGAGACAGGGTAGGGAAGCCCACCCTCCACTCACGTCTGGAAAATTCCACCCCAGTTTCTCCAGCTGCCCCACTGGCCGCCGTGGCCTCGGGTGAGCTTCGCTGGGGCCGTTGCCCGCCCCTGCTGGGGGTGAGCGGTCTGTGCGGCGGCCCATGTGACGCACGACCAGGGGCTTCCTGCGAGGAGCGGGGCCCTGCCTGGGGCCTGGAGGTCAGAGCGCATAAGTGTGTGGTCCGACCCAGCTCGAACCCCCACCCCCAGCCCCAGCAGTCACCCGTCTTCTCTGGGTCACCCCCTCTGGGGGCAGAGCCCTCCCCCGAGCTGGCTGGCATCCCCTCCCCCACAGCCCCCTGGCCCCCCGCCACCACCCGCGGACAAGCAGCACTTGCAGCCAGCGATCTGGGATGTTTACACCCTCCAGGGGCACCCAAGTGAGGGAGGATGGATGAGGTCTGGTGCTGCAGGAACCAGGACAGTGACGGGGTGGCCTGGCTGTCGGCAAGCGTCCCCGCCTGCCTCCGGGGCCCCCGGGCTTCTCTGCTCCTTTTGGGCTGTAGTCCCTCAGAACAGCAGGCCCTGCCGTGGCCTCGGGGGCCCTGAGTCCTGGAGACAGCATCGTGGAATCTCATGACACGGCCGTGGCGGGGAGGGGGCTTCTGGGGCTCAGAGAGGGCTGCCCCGCCCTAAACTGCTCACATCAGACCCGGAAAGGGTCTTGACCCTTGACTTGGCCAACATCTGACCTCTGACCTCTGACCCCAGACACAGAGAGCCTGGCCTGGCCCAGCCCAGCTTGTGGGAGGCGACAAGGGTAAAACTGTTCCTATGCCCTTGCCTCTGCTCAGGGCCGCAGGAGGGTCACCCCGAGCCTCGTGGGCTCCAGCACCCCCACCCCAGGGCCCCTGGGACCTGCAGAGAAGAGCCCCAAGGGCGAGGAGCGCTCCCCACCGTCCAGGGCGTCGGCCGTGCTCCCGAGAACCTCCCTGAGGTCTCTGTGGGGACCAGCCCCCCTGTGCCAGGCTACAGCCCGCGGCCCTCGCAGTGGGCACAAGGCCTGGCCGTGCTGCCTGTGACTCAGCAGCCCACGGCCGTCTCCAGCTCGTAAAATTTGAGCCTCCGCATGGCTCGGCCCTCCTGTCCCCAAGCCCCCGCCCCCAACATCCTGGCCGCCTCCGGAGCCCCGCACAGGAACAGCACCGAATCCGCACTGCTTGCCAGCCAGGAGCCAGCGCTGGCCTGGGATGGGGTGGGGACGGGCCAGCGGCACCCGCACCTGTCTGGCCTCAGTGTCCCAGTGTCCCTTCCCGAGACGGGTGCGACAGTGCGCTGAGGAGACGACGCCGGCCTGCGGGTCTGGTTGAGGGGGGCAGGCCGCTGGGACCACCCTCCCCCGATTCCTCAATGACTCCCCGCTGCCCCCGAGGCCAAGCCCCCTGCTCTGCTCCCCGCTGAGCCCCAGCTTCCTGGGTCATACCTGCCCCCTCCCCACGGGGACCCTGAGTGGCTTTCCCACTGCCCCATGGCCTCCCTCCCTCTGCCCACCAGGCTGCCCGCTTCCTGTTACCCAGCCTTCCGGACCACGGTCCCCAGACTGGCCAGGGCCCCCTGCAGCCCGCTCTCTCCAGCTGGTGCCCAGAGTGCGGGGCGGGGGGCGGCCAGGGGCCCAGCCCGAGCCCGCTCAGCAGGTGCCTGGTTAAGCAGCGGGCGATTCAACTAGGCACACAGGGAGAGGAGAGGGGAGCCACGCGGGCACTGGGAGCAGCACGGCACAGACTTGGCCCTGAGCCCTCCCTGACCTTGACCCCAAAACCCTGACCCCTGGGCTGGTCACAAGCCTCCAGCCTGGCCAGGGTGTCTGTCTGGGGCAGTATGTCCCTCTCGGCCACCAGTTCTAGAGCCGGCCTCGGCTAGTGAGGGTCTGAGGTCCGCCACACACTGCCCCGCCCTCCTGGCCCTTGCCACGTCCAGGTCTTTCCCACATGTCCGACCCCATGTGTCCCCACAGAGCCACCACCACTCAAGGACATTATGCCAGGTCACGTGTGGCCCCAGGCACAACGGGTGTGGCCTGCCTGAAGCCACACCCGTCCCAGGGACACACAGAAGCCCAGACACCGCAGGCCCTGGGTCACGGTCACGGGCACACAGACCACTCAGGGCCGGAACAGGCAGAGCTGGCAGCGGTGCGGGAACCCAGGCCTTCGAGGGGCAGCCAGGATGGCCAGAGGCGGCAGAGTGCGCGTGTCCCCTCCCAGGCAGGAAACCCAGTCTGCGTGTGCTTCCACCTCCCACGCGTGAGCGCCAGCGTGCTCCCCCAGGCCCATGCAGCGCCTCCCCCCCAGGACACTGGGGGGACCGCCAGCGGGGGCTGGAGCCGCCCCCCTCCTGGCTGCCTCAGTTTCCTCCTCTGCCCCCTCGGCTCCCTCCCCCAGGGCCCAGACCCAGGCTTCTCAGGGGGCCGGCGGGCGGGGCAGAGCCCGGCCCTCCCCCAGCCCGCCCCCGCCCCGCTGCCTTTGCCCAAAAGGAGCCCCGAGCGCCGGCCTGACGTCAGGCCCCAGGAAGGCGCGGGTCCGTCCAGCTCGGCCGGCCGGCGGGAGCGAGTGGCCCGCCGCCCGCGGGGCTGCGGCAGTCCTCTCCAGCCGTGAGTTCCCCTCCCCAGACGGTCAGCGCCCACGTCCTCGCTCCCCAGCCGGGCAGCCAGGGGCAGGGAGGAGAAAGGCCGGGCGCCGCAGAGCTCAGAGCCCCAGAGGGACTTTGGGGTCCCGCTCTGCAGGGACCCAGTGCGCAGGGTGAGGGGCGGGGAGGGGGAGGGAGGCTTCCTCAGGGCTTGACGGGGCCTCACTGCAGCCCCCAAGTGCCACCTGTGCTGCTGGGCTCCCCGTCCCCCTTCTCTGTCCCGCCCCCCCTCCCGCGCTCTCACTGGTCACCTGCTGGGTGCCTGGGTTTCCCCATCTGTCAAGGCACCAGAGCGGCCCCAGAGGCCAGGCCAGGGAAGGGACCCCAGATGAGCTCTGGGACCTTGGCCGCACCGGCCTCCCAGGCAGGGCAGGGCTGGGGGCTGAGGGATGCCGTCCCACAGCCCAGGTCCTACCCTTGCCGGGGTGGAGACACCGAGGCCCAGGGCGGCCAGCCCACGCAGCCCCCCGCGTGGCCCTCACAGCTGGCGCTGCCCCCGCCTGGCTCCCGCCGCAGTGACTGCCCTGTGAGAAGGCAGCGGGAACAGGGTCCCGAGGGGGGAGGGCGGGCTGGGAACTGGCCCACAGCCAGGGCGCTGGGCAGGGCAGACGAGGAGCAGCTGTGTGTCCAGGGGCAGGACTGGGAACGGGGCTGGGGGAGGGAACGGGAGGGACAGTGGCAGCAGTTCACGGACCTCAGACGGGCGGCTGGCCCTACTCATTAGCCTCCATGTTCTTCCGCCAGCATCTGGTCACTCCCAGCCAGAGGCTCACCCAGGGCGCCACATTCCCTCCAGGCTGTGTGACCGTGGTCAAGTCGCTGCCCCTCTCTGAGCCTCGGTAAAAGCAGAGTCTGCTGCTTCTAGAGCCCGGGTGTATGGGGGAGGGGTTGGCGCGTCCTGAGCACCAGCCGGAGCCCCGTGGGCTGGTCTCACTTTCCTGGGAGCCCCGGTGTGATGTGGTGGCCTCGGCCCGCCCTCTCTGCAGGTGAGGAAGTCAGGCTGGAAGAGGCCAGAGGCCTTTTTTCTGCACTAGCCATCGGGAAGTGAGGGCGGAACTGAGGGTGGAAGCCAGTTCTGGGCTGGCTCTGGGACCCCAGCCCAGATCCTGGCCCCCAAGGTGCCCCCAGTCCAGTAAGGGCAAAACCAGAAACAGGAAACAAATAGGAAGCTGTCAGGTGTGGGAGGGCCGCCAGGCAAAGGAGCAGCTGCAAGGCGAAGGGGCTGAGCCGAGGGCCTCCCGGGCAGGTGGCCGTGGGGCCGGGGGAACCCCAGGCGGATGCCGACCCCACTCTGCCGCCCAGACCCTCACGGTGCTCCGAGCACAGAACCTCTGGGCCTGACCTCCTCTGTGCCCCAGCATCTCAAGGCCAGGTCCAACGCCTCCAGGGCACATGGTCCTCGCTGTCCCCCCAACCTGCCCAGTGCGCCGTGTGACCGAGGCAGGCTGCCAGCCCCAGCGCTCCAACTTTTGGGCCGTGGTAAACTTCCAGCAGCATGGGGCAGGCAGGAAGGTCCACGGGGCAGAATTCAAATCCCGGCTGCTCCTCCCACCCGGCTGGGTGACCCCAGACAGACCACTTATCCTCCTGCACCCCAGTTTCCTCACTGCAGAAACGGAACCAGCAGCACCACCGCGAGGGCATCTTGGGAGAGGTGGTGAGGCCAGGCGGGCGTCATCTCAGAGACACCCGTGACCTGCGGGACTGTGGCTCTGCCCCAGCGGAGGGGCGTCCAGGGACCCAGGCGGACGGTGTGGGTGACACTTCAGCGGGTGCCACAAGCAGAAGGGCACAGAGTTCCAAGCTGAGGATGTGCGGGCGGGGGGACCAGGCAGAGGCCAGGCCAGTGCAGCTGCAGGACCCGCCCCGCTGCCCCTAGGCCGACCTGGGAGGGCGCTCAGGTGCAGCGGCAGCTGCAGCCATCGAGACGAGGCGGGCGACGCGGGGCTGCAGGGATGGCTAACACCCACGGGACCCCCAGGCGTGGCGGTCCCTGGCGCCGCCCCTCCCCGAGAAACTCACTTTTCCATCAGAGACGGGGTCTCAGCCAAGAGCTCTCATGGTGGAACATCAGCCCGGGGCAGGCGTGGTAGAGCCCGGGTGCCCAGCGCTCAATCCACACCCACGAGTGACCCATTTCCCTGAGCTGGGCGGAGGGAGCCCTGGCCAGGATGGGGACCTTGATTCTGACTGGCACCACCTGGGACCTGCTGGGAACCCGGGGCCAGTCTGGCCCCCGGCAGCCCTGGATGGAACGAGCAGAGACTCAGGCTAGCCAAAAACAGCAGGCAATGTTCTAAAGCATATGCTATGAAACCAAGAATAATCCGAAAAATAAACAGGCTGATGGCTCCCCAATAATGGCTTTTTGGCCTCAGAAGCCCGTGAGAGTCACCCCGTCGGGGGCACAGGCGTTTCTAGGTACTCCGTGTATCCGGAATCCTATGGTGCACAAACCCTGGGTCCACCCTGGACACCCCACCCCCACCCCCGGGCCCGGCCTGGGCCAGGAGCCCGTGGACCTGGGTTTGAGTCTCAGCTCCACCAATTTCATACTGCGTCGCCTAGGGCATAGCGTTTTTGGCATCACGGGCGAAGGGACTGAGGCTCTGAGGTGAACCAAAAGCACCATTAATGAGCACAGGGCGGGGCAGGGGGTGGGGTGGCGGGGACTGACAGACCCGACGCTCGGGATGACTGGGGGGCTTCCTGGAGGAGGGGGTGAGCCTGATCAGCCGGGAGGATCAGTGGGTAGTGGGTGTGGAACTGAGACTGGAAGCCAGTTCCAGGCTGGTGCTGGGACCCTGGGAGCGGATAAGGGGCCGGGCCGGGCGGGCACCGAACGCCTGGGTGAGAAGCGGGCCTTGCCCTGGAGGCGCTGCTGGGCTCTCAGGGGTTCCTCTGGCCGGAGGGGGGCGGGAATGGCACTCTGTGCCCGGCTGTCCTGGGAGCTGGAGGAACAGGCTATGCCCCACCCGCCCCCACCAGGCCCACCCGAGACGCTCGCAGTCTGATGGCGGAGGCACCGTGGAGCGATGGTGGGCTGGCGGGAGAGCAGGATGCCCAGGGAGAAACACCCAGGAGAGGCACGGGGGCCGCCGTGGAGGGCAGGGACGGTTTCTGAGGAGCTGAGGGCCGGAGGAAGTCCTAAAAATGGGCCTGAATACTGCAGGAGGGGACAGGGGGAGGGAGCAGCTTGGGTTAAGTCACGGAGCTTGGAGCGTGCCTGGAGCACAGTCATGCAGTTGGGGTGCAAGGATCCTGAAGAGGGGGCTCCCCCAGCCCTGCTCGGAGCCTCAGGCTTTTCCCAGGGGGGACCCCGGCCCGGCAGCCCCACCTCTGCAGGCTGGTGTGACCGGGTGCCTGCGGGGCGGGCATATGAGAGAGGGGGTGACAGCCTACACCCACCCGGCCTCCCCCAGGGGGTCTTGGAGCTCAGGCTGCACATCTGAAGGGGTGGGGGACAAATGCCACCCTCGCCCTACACTGAGCCACAGCCGGTCCCCCCCCCCCACACCTGCACCAGGTGTTCTGTCTCAGCTCAGGCCCACAGCAGCCCTGCGGGGCAGCCTAACACCGCCGCCCCCGTCCCCACTTCACAAGCACAGAGGCTGAGGCTCAGTGAGGACCCCCTCAGGGCCAGACCCCCGCTCCAAGGCCAGGCAGGGCAACAGTGGCCCACGGGCTTGAGAGGGAGGCCCACAAGGTCACCTCAGCCAGAAGCCTGCCCCCCACCCCACCCCCGCTCCGTGAACCAGCTCTACTCCAGGCTCTTTGCACAGTGTTCAAGGCCATGCGAGGCCAGCACTTAGCCCCAGTCTCCATTTTCCCCTGGCTGCTCACCCAGGCTTCTGTATCGGCTGAGCCCATCACCTCCTCCAGGAAGCCTTCCCTGATCCTGCCTCCCTGTGCTTCCCCGGTGACTGTACCGAGCATCCAGCTAGGGGGGTGCCTCCTGTCCCACCTGGGAGACCCTGGACAGCAGAGCCACAGCCCCCAGCACTCAGGTGCCACCGGGAGCCGTGGGTAAATAGAGGGATGGCAGGCGGGGGTGTCAGGCCTGGGCCTGGGCCGAACCTGCACTGCTCAGCACTGGCTTCTCTCTCCTGTCCCTTGTCCTCAGCTTCCTCACCTGGAAACGGGAAAGCTGGGCTTCCGAGGCTCTTGGATGAGGAAAGAGCGAAGCCCAGGCTTCTGTGAGGCAGGAGGCCCCCCCCCGGCACCCGGGAGCTCTCTAGGGGTCAGTCTGGGTCAGCTCAGCCATGCCAAGCCCAGGCCCATCTGGGGCCCCAGGCTAGCTGCTGAAGCTCCCCGTTTCTGGGTCCTGCATCTCCGTTCATAAAGTGTGGGTCATCTGTCCATCCCCCGCCAGTGACAGGAGGAATCTAGATGTCTCTCCCCAGGCCATTCTCACTGCAGGGCCTACAGGCAGGGGACAGAGGAAGCAGGCATGCCCACCAGAGGCGGGGACTGTGGGCTTGGCCAGAGAAAGCCTGCTTAGACTACAGTATGCGAAGACCTTGCTTACTTTCAAAGAGTTTTGCCATGCACCGGGCTAACCTGATAGGTAGCAAGTCCCCCGTCCTCAGAGGAATGCAAGCTGAGCTTTTACACATTCATTCTCTCGCCCACTTGATGTAAACTGAATGTGAGTGTACTGACTGCCCCTCCAAAAATTCACAGACTAGAGGGGAACCTGGATACGTAGCTAGGCAATGACAGAGCCGCCGGTGCTGTGAGGGCCCAGAAGTGGCAGCACATCTACTTGAAGCAATCAGGGAGGGCTCCCTGAAAGAAGAGGTGTATCTGAACTAAAGAAAACTGACAGGTGAATAAGAAGGTACGGTCAGAATTATTTAATCACAAGTGACAGAAACTCCACTCAAAGTAACTTTACCAAAGAGGGAGATAACCAACAAGTCCCAGACGACTGGCTTCAGGCAGAGCTGGATCCAGGTGCTTGAACTATCCCATGAGGACTTAATCTCTCCTCCTGGTGGGTTTCTTCTAGAGGAATATGACCATCACATCCGACCAGCTTAGCAACCCCAGGAAAGAGAACTGCCAGACAAAGTCCCAGGGCTGGTAGTGATTGGCCAGGCTGGGGTCATGAAGCCACTTGCGATCAATCACTGAGCCTGGGGGAGGCTGTCACCAGAGGTAGCCTGGGGTTCAGAGTTGCAGGAGCCCAAACCTGAGACTAGGAGTTGAGCAGAGCCAAGCCAGCAACGGACTTTATCACAGAAACAGTTGGGGGTGCTGGGGCTTCCTGCTTGGAGGTCCCCAGGGTTCCTTCTGTCCTGGGGAGCACTCAGCCTGTGTCTCCCCCGAGACCGTAGAGACCCCCGGCTTCCCGCCCCATCCCTCTGCCCCGCTCCCGGGAAGAGCCCTAGAGAGCAGCTGTGCGGGTTTGTGCCTGAAGGTACAGAGACACGGGCTGAGTTCAGAGATGTTCAGAGATGTACAACCTCAGAAGTGGACTCCAATTCTGCCCACTTCACAGACAAGGAAACTGAGGCTCGGGGACTTTGAGGTCACAGCCTGTTCTGAGATGGAACCAGGCTTTGGATGGGACACCCGGGCTGGAGCCAGGCACCTGGACGGCTGCACTCCAGGCCCTCAGCCCTCCACTGACCCCGACCCCGGAGAGTAGGTCCGCGGCCCTGAGTGTGCGCCGGGGTGGTGGGCAGTGCCTGGCTGGTCGGCGGGGCGAAGGCCCCTAGCCTGGATAGTTTGGGCGCAGGGTCCACTGTGCCTCCCCCAAACCAGGGCACCTGCCGAGAAGGGGGAGGGGCAGGCCCAGGCCTGCCCCCTCAGGCCATGGAAAGCACTAGAGACCCGTTGAACAGACAAGGAGAGCAAGGCTCACTGAGTGGCCAGGGGCCAGGGGCCAGGGGGTGGCAGTGCCGGACTGGAACGCAGGTCTTGGGACTCTGCTTGCTCGCCACGTGGGACCCGTCTGAGGGCCAGGTCTGTGTCTTCCCCTCAGACTGGGTACGAGGGCCGAGCTCTCTCTCCACTGCCCTCATCCCAGGCTGAATCTCGAGGCAGGGCAGGGGAGGGGCTGTCCACTGAGCCCCTACGGGGGAGGGTCCCCGCCCTCCCTCAGGGCAGACACCCTGACTGTGGGCTCGCACCAGGCAGACCAGGGTTCGCGTCCTGGCCCGTCCCTCCCAGAGCGTCCCAGACGCTGCAGGAAGAAAGTGCTGCTGTTCCCTCGCTCCGCGGGCTGGGAGGCGGGGGCGCAGAGGGGCGATCAAGGCCCAGAGTGACCGGTGGCGAGTGCGGCTATCCGCGGCCCGCACCTCCGCTGGCCGCTGTTACTATCCAAACGCTCCCTACCGTGGCCGCCAACCTGCTGCCACCTGCTGTGACAGCACGCGCCCCCCAGAGCCCCATCCTCTCACGGGAGCGGCAGCCAGGTGTGGGGCCTGGTGTGGACAGCCGGGTGTGGGAGGGCAAGCAGGAGCACGGGGGCGGCAGGGCTGGTGCTGAGGGCGCGGAAGGGGGGCCGCTCTGCTCAGGGCCTGGGCGCGGCGGGACGGTGCCTGCTTGACCGGCGCAGATTCACGGGGCGGGGGACCCGTCTCGGGGAACATCGGGGAGGCAGTGGAGACCGAGGCCCAGAGCAGAGTGTCTCCCCGGGGCCACGGGGGCTGCTCAGCTCGGACTCCTCCAGCCCAGCTCCTTCCCTGCCCCGGGGATGCGGGGGGAGCGCGCTGGACGGTGGGTTCCGAGGCCACAGGCAGGCCTACCTCCGCGGTCCAGTGCAGGGTCCAGAGTTTCACCATCTGAGTTCCTCATCGTTCAAAGCAAAAGAGATTGTGACTAGAGGTCCCAGAGAGGGGTTCCCAGCACGTCAGCACTGAGAGGTGGGGCTAGAAGGGCCGGCGGGCTGGGGTGCTGGCGGGCTGGGGTACCAGGTGGGCGTGTCACCCAACGGCCAGGCTCAGCAGAGCGCAAAGGGCAGGAGACGGTGGTGGAGGGCGTCAGGGGTGAGGGCCCAGGCGGTGGCCGTGATCGGGGCTCAGGGTGACAGCAGGTTCCACGGTGTTTCCAGGCGGAGCTCAGTGGGTGAGGGGGCTGGCGCCCAGGCTGACAGCCAGAGCTGAGAATCAGCGTGGGCGGCCGGCGCCCCATCCCCACCTGTCTGGCCCTGGGGTGTCCCGCCCAGCCCCTGGTTCTGGGGCCCCAGGCCCGCAGGCCCGGCCCGCACCCCCAAACTCCTTCAGCGAGTTGCCGGCCAGGGTGCAAGCCTGTCCCAGGAGAGTGTTTGGAGGGCAGGGTCCCCAGGGCCGGCGTCGCTCTGGAACGCTCTCCTGGAAGGAACGTCCGGGGTGTTTACTGTCATCGCTGTCTGTGACAGGGACTCGGACCTGGGCAGACACACTGCAAAACCCAAAGGCACGTAGAAGGAAATTCAAAGACTCGCTGGCCGCGTGTCCCGGGCCAGCTCCCCCCCCGGGGCCCGTCCTCTCGGGATGTTTTCCACAGCGGGGGAGGGACACGGGGAGCCTCCTCTCCCTTCCCGGGGGGGCTTCTGGGGCCAGAGGATGAAGCCGCAGCCCCACGGCCCAGCCTCACAGCCCACCTCGCTGCCCCCTCGTGCTCGCGGAAGGCCTGTCCCTGCCCCAGCAGCCTGTCCCTCTGGCTCGCTGGTTCCCTGAGCTACCATTCGGCAGAAACATCCACGGACCCTGTGTCTCAGGGGCTGGGCTGCGGGGCAGAGGGCCAGGCCTCTCAGAGGACCCCGAGGGCTGAGCCTGGGCCGGGCCCCCCTCCAGGCCAGGTTGGAACCTAAGCTTCAGCTAGCAGGGGACCCCCTGCTGTGCCCTCCAGGCTGGGCATTGGATCCCCAGGTCCCCTATCCCCCAGCAGGCAGGACGGCCACCAGGTGGAAGCTGCCGGAAGGAGCCTCTTGCCCGAGGCTGCGCGGGTGGGGGGGAGGCAGCCTGCAGCCAGTTCACCCCCGGAAGGGGGTGGCACACTCTGCCTCCTGGATGGCCCACGTGCCAGCCCCTTCTCCCTGCTTCCCCCCAAGGCTTCTCCTTTCTCCTGAAAAAGCCAGAAATGCCCTTATTTGGAGGATCGGCCTGGCCCAGGATGGGGGTGGGAGTCTGTTAACCCTTCATTTATAAACAAAGAGATAAATCTCAGCAAGTCCAACATCTCTGCGGGAACATAAACAGAGTGGGCGGCCCTAGCCCCGTCCCCCCACCCGCCACCCCCACCACAGCGCCTGGGCCAGCGGGGCTGGAGCAGGCAGGGAGCACACGTCTATTTAACTCAGCCCCGCTCCGCTGCTGCTGCTGCAGCTGGGACCCGGTTCCAGGCTCGAGCCCCAGCGAGCCACGCTCACGGACCTCCAAGGCAGCAGGGTGGCCCCCCATCAGGGCGGAGAAGAAACTGGGGTGGCCAGAGGGCTGGCTCTCCTCCCCTCATTCTTGCCTCCTGGGCAAGGTCCCTTACGAGAACCCTCGCCCGGGGCACTGACGCCGGGCCACCCTTGGAGGAGGCGAGAACAGCTGTGTCGCCTGGAGGACTGGGCTTCGGGCCGGGGAAACTGCGGGCCTGCTCTGTCCAAAGAGAGCTGTGGCTCCTTGGGCACCGAGTAACGATCGCTGAGCCTGCTGGGCTCAGTCAGTCCTCCCAGCAGCTCTGCAGTCCCAGTGGTACAGGTTAGGACGTGAGGCACAGAGAGGTTTAGCGACTTGCCTGAGGTGGCACAGCGAGTGAGGGAGGAACTGGGACTGGAGCCCGGGCTTCACGCCACGCTCTTGCCCATCATCTTACCTGTGCCACACAGGTCACACTTGCCTTCTCTCAGCCCTGGCGACGTCTTGCAAGGCTTTTCACCTCCCGCTACAGGAGGAGCAGGCTCAGAGCGCTAGCATTCTGCCAAACTCCACGGGCAAGTGCCAGGGCCGGGCCAAGCAGGGGAGGGGGGTCAGGGTGCTCCGTGGGCAGATGAGCCGTGTGGGAGCCAGCCTCTAGGGTCACCCCCGTCTCCTCCCTTCCAGGCCCCGGGCTCGCGCTGGCCGCCAGCATGCCCTCCACGTCTCCTGCCCCCAACACCACGCTGCCGGCGGCATGGACCAACAGCAGCCCGCCGGAGATGCCTCTGTTCCACCGCTTTGCCCTGCTGGACGAGGAGCTGTACGCCGCCTTCCCGGGCCTGTGGCTGGCGCTGATGGCGGTGCACGGCCTCATCTTCCTGGCCGGGCTGGTGCTCAACGGGCTGGCGCTGTACGTCTTCGGCTGCCGCACCCGGGCCAAGACGCCGTCGGTCATCTACACCATCAACCTGGTGGTGACCGACCTGCTGGTGGGGCTGTCCCTGCCCACGCGCTTCGCCGTCTTCTACGGCGCCCGCGGCTGCCCGAGCTGTGCCCTGCCCCACGTCTTCGGCTACTTCCTCAACATGCACTGCTCCATCCTCTTCCTCACCTGCATCTGCGTGGACCGCTACCTGGCCATCGTGCGGCCGGACGGTTCCCGCCGCTGGCGCCAGCCCGCCTGCGCCAGGGCCGTGTGCGCCTTCGTGTGGCTGGCCGCCGGCGCCGTGACCCTGTCCGTGCTGGGCGTGACGGCCACCGGCGGGCCCTGCTGCCGCATCTTGGCGCTGACCGTCCTGGAGTTCCTGCTGCCCCTGCTGGTCATCAGCATCTTCACGGGCCGCATCGTGTGCGCGCTGTCGCGGCCAGGCCTGCTGCGCCAGGGCCGCCGGCGCCGCGTGCGGGCCGTGCAGCTGCTGCTCACCGTGCTCGTCATCTTCCTCGTCTGCTTCACGCCCTTCCACGCGCGCCAGGTGGCCGTGGCGCTGCGGCCCGACGTGCCGCACCACGCCAGCCTCGTGGTCTACCATGTGGCCGTGACCCTCAGCAGCCTCAACAGCTGCATGGACCCCATCGTCTACTGCTTTGTCACCAGCAGCTTCCAGGCCACTGTCCGCAGCCTCTTCCGCCCCCGCGGAGCGGAGCGTGAGCCCCACGGCTGCGACGCGGTCAGCGTGCACAAGAGCTCCAAGGGCCGGGGCCACCATCACATCCTCGGCCCCAGACCTCAAGCCCTCTCGCAGGCCTTGGCTAATGGGCCTGAGGCTTAGTCGGCAGGACTCTGCAAGGGGGCCAAAGGTCAAGACTGGACTGGGCAGGCCAGGCCAGGGACAGCACAGACACCTGCTCTACCCAGCTGGCAAGTCAGGTTGGCCTTGATCGATTGGTGACGGCTTCCCACTGCACTGCAGCAAGGAAGAGTCTGAGACCACTGTGCTATGATCGATTAGCAATGTCTGCCGTGGGTGCTAGGTAGGGTGTGGTGGTCTGAATGCTGACTATTTGACATCCCTAGGGTATATATTGTGTCCACGGAGTAGCCAGGAGCTGCTTCTCACTCGGGCCTTTCTCTCCTCAGAAGGGGTTCCTGAGAACAGGGACAGAGATTTTTTAGGTTCTGGGAATTTCAAAGAGGGTCAGAAAGATGACCTCCTCTCCCCACAGAGAGAGAAGAACAAGGACAGAAAGCAAGGGCCAAGGACACGAGTGTTACCCGAGGGCTTCACGATTGCAGGACCCCCACCTGCGAGCCACGGGTCACACGGAAAGAAGGCGTGACACCATGGGGTGCTGTGCCGGGAGTGCTGCGGTTTCCGGGCTGACACTTGAAGCAGAAGCCACTGTACAGAGGAGAGGACTATTTTCTGCCCAGACACCATGTGGGGGGGTCTGAGGGGCACATCCAGGGCCCATGGCTGGGCGATGACCGAGTCAGAATCAAAACCCAGCCCCACCTCCTCCAAGACCCCCACACCTGCCCCATGGAGACCACTCGGATCCTCCCAAAGCCCCCAGCCCAGAAACTGCCTCAGAAGACCCTGCCTGCTGCCCCAGAAGCGTGGTAGGGCTTGCGGTCCCATCCTATGGATGAGCAACCAGGGGCAAAGACGGCAGCTGGAACCCAGGCCTGCCGGGGTCCCCACACACAGAGCCCTTGCCCTCCCTCTTGCCTGGCTCGTCATGCCCTCTGCCTTTCCCAGGAGGGAGCAGCTCTCTGGCCTCTGGTCGCCTCCTCTGAGCTGGACTCGGGGATTGCCTCCACGTGCCGTCAGTGGATCATCCGAGCTCCCGCGAGCACCTTCTAGACTGCCGTATGCGGGGGAGGGCACCTGTCACGAGAGAGGAGCGCTGGGCCTCCCAGGCACCCCAGCCACCAGGCTCCACCTGACACACGGCCATCACCACTGAAGCAGATGAGATGCAGTCTGAGCCCTAGGCTTGCCTTTGTCTACGGAGAGAAGTCCTACATGCTCGGTGCCTCCAGGAAGAGAGCCCTGGCCCCCAACCAAGTTCAGGGTCCCGGTGTGAAGCCCGGATGGGAGTCAGGAAGGCCACGTACATCCTCGTATTACAGACGAGGACTCAGAGGCTCGCGGAGGCAGAGGACCCTGCCCGGGTCATAGAGTGAGAACCCGGGTGCTATAAGGCCAGTACGTCTGCTGGAGCCCCATTGCAGCAGGGATCCGCTCCTCTGGGCCCAGGGCCTCGTGGGGTGACCAAGGTGGGGGATGCTGGAGCCCGACGGAGTCCAAGGCTTGCTCCGTCGGTGGGGGGTGGAGCCGGGCCGCCAGCCCAAGGCTGCTCCCTGGCCCGGATGCTCGAGAAACAAGGGTTGTGGCTGCCAGCATCAGGACCACCATCCTCGGCCCTGCCTGGGTGCTGGGCTCCGTATCCAGGCTTCCCCAGCCCCAAGCTCAGCGAGGGCACTGGCTCCCGGGAAAGGAGGGCGAGGAGCAGGCTGACGCTGGCCCCAGCCGGGGGCACTAACGGTGCGTTTTCAGGCAAGGAGGTCCCCACAGAGCTTTGTCTCTTCCTGGCCTGCAAGCTGGGGCCTGGGCAGTCACACAGCAGAGGAGGGCAGGCCATTGTCAGGTGTTCACCCCAGCCTGGCACTGCTCGTGGACTCTCCTCCAGGGTCGGCAGCCCCGGTCCCATCCCAAGTTCTCACTCTAATTCCTGCTAAAGAGTGAGTGGCTGACACTAGCTGACTGCTGCGCTTGGGGGGTGGAGGACTTGCTGTTCTTCTGGAACTTTCCTTCCTCTGGGAGAGGGGGGTCTCCAAGGGAGGCGAGCCAGCGCGGGTCTGGCCGGCACCTGCCAGGCCCCGGGTCTGTGCGGCGCCGCTTCACACCACTGCCTCATTCGCACCCACCGTTTCCAGAGGCGAGGGTGGGTGAGCCGGCCCCAGGGGGTGCCCAGGCCCCCTTGTCCGCATGTGAAAAAGCACCATCCAGCCTTGGGGAGGAAAGACGCCAGGGCCTGGGGAGTCCCCCACCACTCCGGCTTGAGCGGGGGGCCTCGCACCTCCCAGAGCTGTCGATGGGGCCCACACAGAGCCCTCGCCAGCTGGGCCTCCGGTCCCCACTCTCCACTCCTCGACCGCTTCCTGGCCTTGCAGCTGGTGGGGCGGGGGGGCGGGCCTGCGATGCAGCCCACGTGACCTTCTCGGCCCCCCGCCCCCCGACCCCCTCGGACACTTGCCCCTGAGGACACACTCCCTCCCACTCGTCTCCTCGATGGGGACACACGCCAAGGGGCCCCCGGCGTCCAAGCTGGGACTGTCCTTGGTTCCTCGGGAGCCAGGCTGTGAGATCCCCGTGTCCCCCTCCGCCCGGCCTCCCTTCCCAGATTTTTGAGAAGTCCAAGTGACGTGTGCCAGCGTGTGTATTTATATCTGATGTAAACATTCATCTTACCCAGGAGTCCTCGTGCTGAATGAAACCTGTTTACTCGTCTGTGCCCTCAATTCAGCGCCCTGGTGGGTGGGCAGGGGTCGCCAGCGGGCGCTGAGCCAGGAGGGGTCCTGCTCGACCCCCACGCCCCTCACTGTCCCGAGGACGCGGTGGGGCCTCCACAGCGCGGGGTGTGGCGGCGGGTCCGAGGTTGCACCATTACTGCCGAGGGCACGGGTGGGGCCCCGCGGGCGATGGCGGGAAGATGCGGGCATAGAGGTGTGGGCAGCGTCTGGGCGCAGTGGCTGGGGTGGGGGCGCAGACCAGCAGAACGGTGGGTCCCCGCCCCATCCTGGTGCCAACTTCACCTGCCCAGGGGGAGAATGTAGACGCGGGCAGGGCATCCAGATGTGCCACTGGCATGCGGTCAGATCACCAAAGGTATGAGCAGGAGGGAGAGGGAGGAGAGGGGTCAGCTGGTAGACACCCAAGCACCAGGGAGAGAGGAGGGTCTACTCACAAAGGGCTGCCAAGCTGTCCCCTTCTCAGAACTGCCCCGTAAGCTGGATCATCACCTCCAGTTCCCAGAGAGGGAGACTGGGGCTCTGGGTATCCGGGAACAATCTCTAACCCGAGCCTCCAGGCCCCTGGTTCCTGCCCCCCACAGCCTTGGGGAAGCTCGGGGTGAGAAGGGCGCTGCCTGGACGGCCTCATCACTCTGCTGTCTGGCACCCTCGGCAGCCGGAGGCGTCCAGAGGTAAATATTAGGGCTTGTTTAGCTTTAGCTCCATTAATAGCAGGAAATGTCGCCAGGCGCCCTCCCTGGCTTCCTGGAGGCCTCCGAGGCCCGAGCGGAGCAGGGGGCTGCAGAGATGGGTGTCCTCCTGCCTTCACCCCACGCTTCTGCCCCTCGCCCACCCCAGGCCCTCCCCTCCCCCAGCCCCGGACACGGGAGCACAGGAGGCAGGTGTGACCCACGGGGCCAGCACCCCTCATGCCCTCCCAGCCACTGTGGCCGTCCCCATTCACAGAGGAGAAAACAGAGGCTGGGTGAGGGGTTGGGACCAAGCCCAGGCTACCCAATGCCACCTTTAAAATGCCCCACCTGGACCCCCAGGGCCAAGGCCACACCTGCCCCCAGTTCCTG